>CAUYQG010200956.1:0-43817 GCA_963574415.1 Tarsius wallacei | reverse complement strand
TGAGTGGATTGCCTGAGCCCTCGGGTTCGAGACCCGCCTGGGCAAGCGACACCTCATCTCTACAATAAATCAAAAAATTAGCCAGGCGTGGTAGCGTGCGCCTGTAGTTCCAGCTACTTGGAAGGCTGAGGCGGAAGGATCGCCGGAGCCCCGCAGGTCGAGGCTGCGGTGGCCGGGAGCGGCCACTGCGCTCCAGTCTGGGCGACAGAGTGAGACTCCAACTCAAAAAAAAAAAAAAAAAAAGAAACCTAGAATAAATTTATTTTAGTCTTTTTGCCTCAGTAAAGTCATTTTGCTTAGACTTTGCCCCTGAAACACTTTGAATCTAGCTTAGCTTAGACATAGATAGATAAATGTCCAATAAGCAGGTTTTAGGAAGCCTTTAGACATTCTACTGCAGGCAAGTGGCAGCCTACCCTACCCCCTCAGCAAATCTCCATCAGATGCAAGACAAGGACAGAGCCACAGAAATGATAATAGACCACCTTTGGTCAAAGGGTTTGTGGATTACAAATGTCTAGCAAGTCTCTTTAGAAAAAAATCCTCCAGGCCCAAATCTCCAAGTTAACCTAATCAGCCCTTGTTAACCTACATGACACAGACAGACCCCACAAACCATGACACAGACCATGGAAGCAATCATGTGACTAACCCTCCCATCTGCCTGCTGTCCATCACCTGACCTCATGTCAGTATCTACACTTACCTACCCCTTCATAATGACATGGAGCAGACCAGAACCCAATAACCTTAATGACCTTTCCCCATTTAAGAGAAATGGTTAAAAGGACTCAACCATGAGCAGTCATTTTGCCATTGCCTTGCTGAGCTATGGTGTGGCCATGTGCTCTTTGAGCTAGGCCAGGCCATGTTTTCTTAAGCTTTGGCCCCCTCTTCTACCTTGGGGAGGTGAATCTCCTCTTTCTCTCTTTAACTACTTTCTAAATAAACTATATTTTCTAATCTAGCTTCTGTGCAATTCTTCACATTTTCCATGCAGCATCCGATTGCACCCACACAGACACCCACACCCCCAGTGGGCCTGACCTAACATTCTGGAGGCCCCGACTGTGACCCTAACACTTGCTTCTAAGAAGAAACCATCAAAACTGAACCTATTTTGTTTAACTTTCCAAAACAAACAAGAATGGGGACTAAAAACAGAAGTACAGATAACATATTTGTTGAACTTTCAAAGATTTTTCACATTAAAAATGACAAGTAAGAAGGCGAATACTGGTTTAATGGCTAAATGGGCAGTCATATTTTTCTTCATCATCTTTGAGCCTAATCCTCAGAATCATTTCTGGAAAGCTAGAAGAATGTAGCTTTAGGACAAGTATAAAAGAAAGAGACAGGTACCCATTCCATGTAAAGAGAAACTTTTTGCAAGTATGGCTGAACAAGAATGACAGGGGTTGATCAAAAGATGAGGAGCCCCCATGCTGCTGGGGAGACCAAGACACAGACTGGACATCTTCAGCTGTGTACGTGGTGTATTCATGGGAGGGATGCAGAGTTAGCCAAGTGCCAAGGCCCTTTGCTGTTCCAAGATTCTGTGATCCCACCACAAACAAGAATGATGATGACTTGTGTACATTGCGATCAATAATAATAAAAGCATGATGACTGTGAATGACTTACTGTGCTGACAGTGAATCCCATTGAATCCTCGGGGACACTTGCAGACATAGCCAATGAACGTGTCCCCACGGTATGCTTCACTTATCTCACAGGTTCCTCCGTTGTGACAGGGATTTGGACTGCAGGGACCTAAAAGGCAGAAGAAATACATTGCTGCAAGGTGCACATGCTTAAAAGCAGACATTAGTTCAACAATTTTTCATTAACAATTTTACATTGAAGAGTGTTCTGAATATTATTGGTACTGGAAGTGTACTGGTTGTGTGAGCTCCGGACACTAATGGCCTGGGTTTGAATGTTGGTTTCCAAAAAAAGAAAAAAATTAGCTGGGCGTGGTAGTGTGAGCCTGTAGTTCCGGCTACATGGAAGGCTGAGGCGGAAGGATCGCCTGAGCCCAGCAGGTTGACACTGGGGCGACCGTGAGTGTGCCACTACACTCTAGCCTGGGTGATGGAGTGAGACTCCAACTCAAAAAAAAAAAAAATGTTGATTTCTCCACATTCTAGCTGCGCATTCTTGACAAATTTATGCAACCACTCTGTGCCTCTGTATCCTCTTCTGTTAAATGTCAATACTAATGACATTTATCTCAAGAGGTTAGAACACAGATGAAAAGAATTCATATATAGAAAATATCCAGAACAGTATCTGTCACATTTTAAGGACTCAAAAAAAATAATAAGTTAAATATTATTGTTAAATTTCTGAATTGTGGAATGCGTCTGCATGTTTAAGAAGTAATACACTTCCTGGAGTTGTGAGCACTAAAGAGCTTTGGTCCCCTGCTGACACAAGTAGCACATGGCTGTTACCAAGCTGACCAAGTGAATCCAAGAGCTGGCTGCAACGCTTCTGCAGACATCTGATGAGGGTGTGGTGTAGCACACATCTGGAAACATTTTGTTGTTGTTGTTGCCAATTTAAAAGATGCATCTCACCCAAAGTTGCACAATTCAAGAGGGGGCCTGACAGTCGTTCACAAGCTTTGGGAAAGTACCTCAGCAGAGTGATTCAGCAGCAGAGGAAGGTATGGTGCTAAGTTCTCCCTTGGAGAGAACCAGCTTCCAGCAGGGGTGCCAACTGACAGCATCCAGCCACTGCAGGGTCCCCCAGCAGCATTCATTCCAAGGCCAGGCTCTGGTTAATGACAGCACTGCAGAGGTGCAGAGCTGGGCCAGTCCAGCCTGATCTGGGGTTCCTCTATTGCACACTCTCTACCCAGGTGGCCCATTGATGTGGCTGAGATTTTCTTAAAAGCCATTCTGTGCAGTTTTCTTTCCCTTCTTTTCCCCATCAGAATTGAAACGCTGTGTCACAGTCTGAAGGCTCATCCTACCTACTCTCACTCCCCCTGCCCTCTGTCCATCACAGACATTTCCCCAGTAAATCATTTGTGTTTCTAATTCTGTCTTACCATCTGCTTCCTGGAGGAGGCTAACTGATTCAGAACAGAATCCAGACCAGAGACAATGGAGAAGGGAAGAGTCAAGTTCAAGAAAGAAAAAGCTCTCCTGGGAAGATAAAGAAAGGCCATGCAAAGAATGTATATATAGTTTTCTCTACCTTTGTCCGTCTTTATTTTATTTTGTTTTTATTTTTTGTCTTAACCAAACTAACTTTATAAATATACTTATTTAGTTAGAGTTTCGGTCTCACTCTGTTGCCCAGGCTGGAGTGCAGTAGCATAATCAGAGCTCACTGTAGCCTCAACCTCCTGGGTTCAGGCAATCCTTCCACCACAGCCTCCCAAGTAGCTGGGACTGCAGGCACATGCCACCATGTCTGGTTCATTTCTTTTTCTTTGTAGAGATGAGGTCTCGCTATGTTGACCAGGTTGGTCTCAAACTCCTGCACTCAAATGATCCTTCTGCCTTGGCCTCCCAAAGTGCTGGGATTACAGGTACAAGTCACCGTGCACAACCTGTCTTTATTTTAATGGGAGAGACTAGAACACATTTGTAAGTGAAAGAAAAGCCACTGAAGAGGAAGTTAGGATGTACATGCTAGACAAGAAAAGGAGTAGTGATTACGCAAGTGTTTCATTCTGTATGGAGGGGTGAATTCCAGTGTCCTGGAGGAGGAGGAGTTAAGAAAAGGTGAGTGCTTTCACCTGAGAGAAGGCAGGTGGTTGGACTCAAGAGCAGGGGTAACTTGAGGCAGCGGGGAGGGGCCCACCAGGCAAGGTCATTTCAGGAGCATAGTAGTGAATGGGGGAATAGTTTCTGGAGTGCGGGTCAAAGTTACTTAGAGATTCATGGAGAGGAAAGGAAATTCCCCACCATCATTCCAACAGTGCAGTAGGACATCACCACAGGTGGGAAGCCCTGAGAAGGTGGGCAACATCTTTCTGCACTGTGTCTTCCTCCAGTCGCCATCTTTGACACTCATTTCTTTCTGTTTGAAATGTTATGAAATTCAATGGTTGTGGAGTCTAGAAAAGACACTCATGGAACAGGAGCAACGTGGTGACTCTACATGGCCTGGATCATCACTTTTTCATAGGGTTGGTTTCCAAAAGGTAAAACAGAATTGGGGGATCTGTGAATTTTCTCCAGCTATTTCCACACCAATTAAAAGCCATGTCCCCAAAATCCCAGAATTTATTTATTAAAAAATTGTTTACTTATTTTTACATGTTTAAACTTCAGTCATCTTCAAAGTACTGTCTGTTTGATACAACACACCTATTGAGACTTTTTCCACTGCTCACAAGTTTTTGAACTCATCAATTTTGATACCTTTTAGTACTTCTGCTGTTTTTTGTTCCACCTCTTCCACATTGGCAAAATGTTTACCTTTGAGGACATTTTTGCTTGTTTGTTTGTTTTTGAGTTAGAGTCTCACTCTGTCACCCAGGCTGGAAAGTAGTGGCACACTCATTGCCACCCCAGCATCAATTTGCTGGGCTCAGGCGATCCTTCTGCCTCAGCCTTCTAAGTAGCTGAAAATACAGGTGCATGCTACCACTCCTGGCTAATTTTTTGATTTATTGTAGAGATGTGGTCTCACCAATTTGCCCAAGTTGTTCTCGAACCTGTGGGCTCCCAAAGTGCTATGATTACAGGCTTGAGTCACCATGCCCGGTCATTGAGGACTTTTTCATCAGGGAAACAAACAAACAAAAGTCACTCAGGGTGAGATCCGGTGAAAAGGGAAGATAGGGCATGGGGATCATACCATTTATGGTCAAAAAGTGCATAATACTCAGCACGGTGTAAACAGGTACACTTGTAAATCATCCATCATGAAATGGAAAACTCATTGAAAGAATTTTTTTTAAAAATCACTGATTTCAAACACAACCTCTCACAATGCTAGTTGGTACAATAATGTCAATGGGTTCTTAGAACATTTACCTAGATGGGGAAGCCTTATTATAAGGGGCCCACCTCCAAAAGATAATTCCTGTTTTGCCGGGGTGGGGAGTCCTCCCTTGGATTTCAGTTGGCAGTTTTGTGCTGGGCAGTACATATCAATGAAGTTATCTGACACTCACCTTTAAGGGGTATATTGCCCATGTTTGAGAAGGGGAGAAAGTGCAAGACCAGTGACTGGCTGTGGAGCAATTTGAATCACTTTCTTCCATCACCAAAAGGTGTAAATTCTGCTGTAGAACCCCTCTCTCTGTTCTTTTTGCTTAGCTTCCCTTTCTTCCCTCCTCTCAAATGAATGAACATTTGACTGTGCCTTACAATTTACAAACTTTTTTCCATGAGGCATCTCATTGATTCCTCATAGAACTCACTGAGAGGGCTGTCATGATCATTCTCCTTCACGGTTTTATAAAATTGAAGGTCATAAAGATTAAATAATATTTCTCAAATCAACATCTACCAGTGAAACACTCAGGCCTCAGAATCCGTGATTCTAAAACTGTACCACTCAGAGCGCTGGCCAGTTGTGAAGGAGAGAATGAGCTAAACGTAATGGGAGAATTTTGACGTATCAAGTCACTTCAAAATAAGAAAAAAAAAATTGACAGGCTTTTAAGAAGTGAAGGAGTGAATGGGTGAATGGCTTCTGGACTGTGGGTCAAAGTCATTTAGAGACTCATGGAGGAAGGAAAGGAAATTCCCTGCCATCACTTCCAAGAGTGCAGCAGGACATAAACCCAGGCAGGAAATACTGAGAAGGTGGGCAACATGCATATAATTGCTAAAGAAAAAAAAAAATTACAGTAGAAGAATTATATAATTTTAAATAAATAAGAATCATTGGAGATCACCTAATCCAATTTTTCAGTTTTGCAGGTGAGGAAACAAAACCAAGTATCAATTCAGAAATATCTCTTAGAAAACCACTCAATGTGAGAAAAATTGGGTTTAAATAATTGTATCTAGGAGTAAAATATAGTATTTAAACCAAAACTGATGATAAATTACTCAAGAGAGTGGAGTCATTTACATATGAGAGAAAAGTTCCTTCCATGTCCCTGATGCTTACAGGGTTTTATGAGGGAGGGACAGGAAATGACTGAAGTAGGAAGTCCTCCACCTTTCTTCAAGCTATTAAAGTAGGAATTCCAAGAAAGAGGACCACAAAGTCTCTCTGACAAAAAACAGTGAATATGAGCCTGGGGCAGATGACTGTTTACTCAAGGCTGCTGCATCTCTGGAAAAGTAAGCTTTGGTGGGAAGGTGAGAGGAGCAAGATGGGTTCAACAGACCTGTGTACTAGGGGAAGAACCAGGGAGTAGACTGGAAGGCCAAAGAGAGGAGATCCCAAAAGCAAAAACAGAAGTAGGGTCTTCGGGGAGAGTGGGAACGCAAGCCATATGCTGGAGGCTGTCATGCATGATGAAAAGGGTTGGATAAGAAATTGTGACATAAAATACTCAAGTCTGAGTTGTCTGCATATATGCTATGTGACTTGCCTGCTGTATACCCGAGCCTACCATAGCATCTGCTGAACACACAGCAATGTGTGGGGAAGTCAGTGGAGAGGCTATACTATTGATGTGGTTTGTCCTGTAGCAGGGGAGAAGCATTGCAGCACAGGATGCCTGAAAGTCCTGCTGACACAGGAACCTGAACATAGAGGAAAGGGGCATCTAATGTCCCAGACATTCTGACCCTGCCTGGGGGCACAGGTGGGGCCTGTCCTGCAAACTCAGTGGAGTCTTTGGGATTCCCAGGAGATGTGAGCTGGTACGTGGGCGTTTATGTTATTTACACCCTGAAAGGCATCAGGACCCCAGCTGACATCTGGGTTTCAGGAAAAAATGACCTGTTTCAGAGGCTGTGTTTGCTGTTATTTTTCCCCTCTCCAAGAAATTCAGTGATTTTCTTCTAAAGGAAGGGGATGAGGTGAAGCAAAAGGGACAAAGATTTAGCCTCCCTAAAGTCCCTTGTACACATGCCAAGCAACAGGAAGGATCCATGCTTGTCTTTATAACGCTTTACAAGAATATATCCTTGTTTTAGAAGCAAGATAACAGGCTCAGAGAAGTTAAGAAATGTATTTAGCAGAAAAAAAGCACAGACTTTAACAGATTCTGCCTAACTAGAATTACTACACCTTTCTATTAAACCACGCTTCCTACCACGTTGAAATCTATATATGAATATGTTAGTCTTCACAGATGTAAATAGAATCAGCATGACTTCACTAAGTACACTCTTATAAATAAAGTAACACTTCAAAGCCTCCCCAGATGGAAACATTTCAGAGTATTTTCAGCAAAGGGGTCTGATTGTATTAGATATTATGAATATAGACATGTTCTGTAATTATACAGTGAGAACGATGTTGTGAACCTAATATATACTTTTTTGGAGTACGTGTGACACAGTGTTGAGATGAGTGGTTTTCTATCGCTTTCCCCCATCAGATTATAAATTCTACATGGGAAGAATCATGTCAGCACACAGTAGGCATCTGACACCTTTTGAATAAACAAGGGTATGACAAAGATGAGTGATAACAATTGTTATCTATTGCCTAAACTGCATTCTAATTTTAGGTTTATAAGACATCACTATCTTTTAGATTTTTATTCAATAACTAATTTGGGCACTTTCTGTGACTTTTCTACATCTTTCAAGCCTCAAGTGTCTCAAATGTATAATTAGGTTCCACAGTTTTTTGTCTCTACTATGGTTTAAGCATCAAGGGTATTACACCAAATTGTAAATAGCAGATCATTAGAACGAGTACTTGTGTATAATGCTACATGTATCTTAATTCTTTGGCAAATAATATAATCAAGAAAAGTGTAAATTTGTAAAAACTCATGTTTTAGTCTCTTAATTTAACAATTCCTGTATAAATAAAAACATTCACTTTAGCATGAGCAAATATTAAGATATAAAGACAACACAATAAATGTAGTCCAATATAAAGATAACACAATAAATGTAGTCCAAGGTCTAACTCACAAAATTTGCTTGGTAGAAAAGTTTTGTGTTTGATGTTTAATAGCAACAATTAAAACATATAGCAACAGTTTCCAAGTTTCTTCCCTGGAGTGACAACATGCAGACTAATCACAGGAGAATTAGAGATCCTACAAAACTTATTTATCTGTATGTTCTTCCTCACCCAATAATCTTCTTTATTTTGATTCTGAAGTATTATTTCAAGGTCTTGGAACACTGATAAAAAATAATCATCACCTATGGTATATAATGTTGCTTATACTATGAGGGTGAGAAAGAAATGGATTCTGTTGAACATAGAGGGTTTTTATTTTTTGTCTTTCTTAAATTCAGGTTAATCGCTTTTATCCATTAGGCACTTATTGTGTACAGGGCACTCTGCTAATAATTTGTGATAAATGCTTTGAGTGGCATTAAAATTGTCAGCGGCTGAAAGGGGAAGCTCACAACGTCAGAATATTCTTAGTTATCCAGCTTCTACACCTAATTTTTTTTTTTTTTTTTTGAGTTGGAGTCTCACTCTGTCACCCAGACTGGAGTGCACTGGCCGCTCCCGGCCACTGCAGCCTCGACCTGCTGGGCTCTGGCGACCCTTTCGCCTCAGCCTTCCAAGTAGCTGGAACTACAGGCGCGCTACCACGCCCGGCTAGTTTTTGATTTATTGTAGAGATGAGGTCTCACCAAGTTGCCCAGGCAGGTCTCGAACCCGCGGGCTCAGGCAATTCACTCACCTCAGCCTCCCAAAGTGCGGGATTACAGGCTGAGCCACTGAGCCCAGCTTCTACACCTAATTTTTAAGGACATGTCTATGCTTTACTCTGAATATACAATGTTTGGTATTAACACACTTATTTGTTCACGTAATGGTTTTTGGGCATTTAATTCCAGGATTTCCTATTAGTATCATTTTTTAATAAGCCATATTCTTAACTTTAGCAGCTAACACTGGTATTTTGGGGGCATCTCATATCCTTTCTGTAACATGTCAGCAGGTGAACATGCACGTGCGCATGCGCACGCATGCACACATATACACACACACACACACACACACATCACTTACACATAGCTTTGAAAACAATTTAATAGATAAAAGTTTGAAAACAAATTAGTGTTACTCAACCACTTAAAGCTTATAAGACAAAAAGACAAGGGCAATCTCAATTTCTTTCCACTCCCAAAAGTCTTGTAAATAAGTTAGTCTCTTTTTGAATCATAGGCACACAGAAGAAGTGAGCATCAGCTCTGATTCATATTCCAAAAATTCCAAATTGTCTGATTAGACAAAAATGTTTGGTGCTATCACTCTTAAAAGTGAAAGCATTCGTGGACTTTCAAGATACAAGAGGCTGTAGGGAGTTTTAAAATCGATAATGCTGTAATACTTTCGTAGGTAATCTTTAAGTAGCTCCTAACACAATGGGGACAGTGTGTGATCAATATTAATGAACAACTGAATTCACCAGCACGCTCCCAGGCATTTTTATGCAAGCTCATATAAGTATGTCAACAAGATTAATTGCTCACAAAAGCACTGGATCTGTATAGTTTGCTACTTCTCTGCGGCCACCTCCTCACAATTCCAGCAGTGCAGTTGAGGTTATTTCAGGATGTGGAACATGGCTAGATTCAGAGACTGTGCCCCAAATCATGAAAGCCTTACACAAGATAAGCAGATTATTAGAATGTAATCAGGTTAACATTCTCCTGTGATAGCATGTATTAAGATCTAGTCAGTTTTACAAATTATGCCCCAAAACATTGACAGTTAGACATGAAACATAAATGTACACTGCAGGTTATAGAATAAGAACATGTCAATAAGGCAACTGCAATAGCTTAGTTTTGCTGATTTTTCTAGCAGTACAATGAAATAGGAATAGTCATGACCCAAAATCTCACTTCAGATTCTGGTCCTAAAAACACATTGAAGTCCTCCTATGGTGTTGCTTTTACACTCAGTAATGTTTGTACATTTTGGCAGTTGCCATTTTAAGCCATTGCCACTCTATTTTAAAACTAGTTGAAAATGAGGAAATTATTCTGGGAATGCTCGCATGAGTGATGCTTTCAAACTATTTTTTACACTAGTTGTTTCTCCTCCTTCTCATCCTCCTCTGTGTTCTTCTTCCCTTGTAAATGTAAATGTGCAAAATTCAGCCATTTGAAGAGAAAAATTGCTTGTGGGCATTTCATATATAAAGAAAGATGTAAGCTATTTTGCAGTACAAACTAAAATCCCTTTGTAGTGGAAATTCAGGAAATTTAGCAGATTTTTCACTAACATAAAAATATTTGGATAAAGTATTAAAATTGAAACCTGAAGAGACGCAGAGATTTTTTTCCCTGATACCTGTTGATACACTTTCTCCTCAATAATTAATACCGGATGCTTTTTATATATGACTGTCTATAGGAAGCCACTGAGATGACTGGTGGGTAGAAAAGGTGCTTTAGGGTCCTTGTCCTTGTACTAGTTTCTCAGGACTACTCTAACAAAGAATTATAACTTTGGTAGCTTAAAACAATAGACACGTATACTTTCACAGGCTAGATGTCTGAAATCAAGGTGTCAAGGGGGCCACTCTCCCTCAGAAGGCTCTAGGAAAACTCCTTCCTTGACTCTTCCAACTCTGGTGGCTACTGGTGTTCCTTGGTTTATGGCAGCATAACACAAATCTCTATCTGTCTTTACATGCCTTCTTCCATTTGGTTCTCTTCTCTTCTTCTTCTTTCTCCTTCTCATCTTCCTTTTCTTCTTTTTTTTAAAGACGAGGTCTCACTGTGTCACCCAGGCTGGAGTGTTATAATCATAGCTTACCACAGCCTTGAATTCCTGGGCTCAAGTGATCCTTCTGCCTCAGCCTTCTGCACAGCTAGGACTATAAGCACATGCTACCAAGTCGAGATATAATTTTTTAATTTATATTTTTGTAGACACAGTGTTTTGCAAAGTTGTCTAGGCTAGTATGGAATTCCTAGGATCACACAATCCTCCTGCTTTTGCCTCCTTAAGCTCTGGGATTGCAGGCATGAGCCAAGCTCCTGGCCTTCTCTCTTCTTTTTATAAGTGTACAAGTCATGGGATTTTAGGCCAGTATGATTTTATCTCCAGATCCTTAACAATTTACATCCACAAAGGCTCTATGACGGGCTAAACTGCATTCCCCAAAAATTATATGTTAAAGCCCTAACTTCCAATATCTCAGAAAATGGGATTTTAAAGAAGTATATAAGATTAAACGAGATCATATGGGTGGGCTCCAATTCAAACTGACTTGTGTCTTCATAGGAATAGGAGATGTGACAATACAAAGAGACCCCAGTGATTGTGGCTCACAGAGGAAAGGTCATGTGGAAACACAGCAAGAAAGCGGCCATCTGCAGGCCAAGGAGAGAGGCCTCAGAAGATACCAAATCTTTGGACACTCTGATCTTGGATGTGGAGCATCCAGAACTGTGAGAAAATAATCTGTCCACACTGTGGTATTTTGTTCTGAAAGCCCTAGCAAACGTTTGCAAATAAGGTCACATTCTGAGGTTCCTGGTGCACAAGAACTGGAGGAAAGGCCACTACTGAACCCACTATAGTCCCTGACTAGTTATTTCCTAATAGCACTGAAGCTGATTAAGGAAACCAAAGTCTTATATATTAGAATTGCCTATCAAAGCACTCCTATTTATCGATTATTAATACTTAAGCTAAAATTGATTTTACTCAGTTATCACCACAGAGGGGGTGGTTAATACTGGATGCTTTTTATATATGACTGTCTATAGGAAGCCACTGATGTTGGAGCTCATGAAATCCATCCAAATATGGAGATGTGACTAAGAAGAATCCAGAACTTGGACCCAGGGGGTCCCAAGGCAGCCTGGCACTGAACAAGAGGAGAAACTATCAAAGAGTGAGTAAAGATTTCCTGGGGTTGATCTTCTTCCACACACAACTTTTGTTTAGAGTTGGGCTTGCTGATGACTGTATTTGTTCCAGACAGCAACTTTCTAAGAAAGTCTTTATAGGCAGTAAGTCTATCAGCATATGCAATCATTGTGGCACAGTACTTGATATCTCCTTTTCCCCCCTTAGTGAGTAAATACCTTATTAAACAAGACTTATGGCTTTTTAGAAAATGAATAATCAATCATAGCAAGAAGAGTTATCATTTTACACAATGATAACTGTTGCTCTAGCTTCTCTTTACTGGGAAGCCATCTCCTGTTCTTTCCCTTGTCAGGTCATCTTACAAACTGCTGCCAAAGTAAGTGTCTAAGCCACCCACTTGCATAATGGAAATTCTCACACCAGAACATTTTTATTACTTAAACAGAACTCTGTATCATTACTCTATAGTCATATAATGCAAATACATTTTTTTGCTCCTCTGAAACAAACTATTTGGGGGCATCTTTTAGGTAACCAATAGTTTGCTGAATGATCATTTATGTGACTTTATTGTTTACAGAGAAATATATAGTAAACAGAACACAAAAACAGTGTTGTCCCTGGGTTTTACTCCAAAGATTAAGGAAACTAAATCTTATATATCTATGAGTAATAAAGCTGATCTGTAGAAGCCTTTTGTAAATTAATGGATGCCACATGAAATTAAGTTATTATTAGTGTTGAATTCAGTAATGTAAGGCCCAGGAGCCCTTTGAAGTTTCTGGCCATGGGGATAAACACTTCTAAAATGTAAGAGAATCATGATGGCAAAACGATGGACCATCCTGATAATCAACACGTTTTTATTTTTTCTGATGGACACCAGAATAAGAGTAATAATTTCCATGTGAAAATTCTTATGAAAACTTTATAAACCATAAATAAAATCCAATCTAATTGATAAAACAGACATCAAATAATTTTATATCAATCTAAGACAATTTCTTTAAAGCCTTTTTCAATTAGGGAGCTATTTCTAAACAAAACTCTGCAAATCACTCATTTGAGGTGGGATTCAGGACTGGCTGTGGTGGCTCACTTCTATAATCTCAGAACTTTGGGAGGCCAAGGCAGGAGGATCACTTGAGGCCAGAAGTTTGAAAGATCAGTATGAGCAGCATAGCCAGATCTTGTCTCTACGAAAAATAAAATCAGATGGATGTGGTAAGCCACTAGTCCCAGTTACTTAGGAGGCTGAGATGGGAGAATCGCTTGAGCCCAGGAGTTAGAAGCTACAGTGAGCTATGATTGTGTCACTGTACTCCAGCTAGGGTGACAAAGCCAGGCACTGTCTCTTTCAAAAAGTGATAATAATAAAAGTCAAAATTTGAAAACAGGAGTACATCTGTCAGAACTCAAAAAACATTCATTGCAAAATACAATTCCAGCTTCAGAACACATGTCAGCTGGTGGCGCAAAGCAGTGAGATAGCATTCTGGTTTGCCACGAGCCACCATGACTTGATTCCTCTCATGTCACTAGGACATGACAAAGATTAAACAGAGCAGAGATCAGTGTTCTTACATATATGATTACAAACAAATATCTGAGCAAATATCTGAGTTTCAGGGGCATCAAGCATTCTCACTACTATACATGGTGTCTCAGCAACTTTGGCAACAGCATGTTGTTTATCAATGCATCTCTGAGAGCTCTCCCTCCTTCCAGGCTCCTACTACGAACAGCACAGACTTCATGATTAGCATCTCACTGCTCATAGCTCCATTTCCTAATTATTCCATGGGTCTGCTGTCTTCCTGACTCAAGTCTAAATTCCTCATACATTGCAACCTCCGCTCCTTGTGTTTTGTAACCCCACAGACCTTAATAAAGCGCTGAATACTTCTATATTGCTTCATAATTGTGTGCTGATAAGCTTAAAGTTATTACTGATTTTAGAGACTTCAGCATACAATGCAAACTACTAATCGTAATCTACAACAAAAACCTAAAATTTCAAGATTGGATGTGTTTATATTCGTAACACTTTCTCATTCACACTAGCAGACAAGTTAATTTTAAGCCTGGGGCTAAGCCCAATTTCCTTTGTTGAATGTTGAAACAATCTGTAAAATATCAGATTGTAGATAATCATATAATTATAAACAAAGAGTGTTAAAAATAGGGGCACTATTTCCACAGAGCCACAGCTCTTTTTCTTAAAATCTAGCAGAGTGATTTTGATCTTGAAGACAGTGACAGGAGGTGGGGGAGAGGATTCTATTTTTCCTTTCAGCGTCTGTCCTCCGTGACTGCCATCTTAATCGGGAAGTGAGGAGATTCTTGCAGGAGCTGCTCCTGCTGCACATGTGGGGGAGTAGCCCCCACTCGACTCCATGGCTGGGAACATGGGAGGCACAGCTAGACCGGCAAGCCACTGCTTGGATTGCCTCCCCAGGTCTCATGTGTGGCCTCTTTGGACCAGACTTGAGAAGGTTCTACACAAAGTGGATATGGATCCGGGCCAGCTGGCCATCTGCTCCTGGGCCCACTGTGATAATTTGGTCTTGTAGAATTCTGTTAAAGTGAGCATTAAGTAATGACTGTGTCAAACAGAGCACATAATGCTACTTCTTAGTCACGGGATGAAGACTTAGGCAATGCTGGCCCAAACACAGAGAAAGTCACCAAAGGAAAGCAATAATCAAAAGATTTTTAAAAAAGAAGAACGGTGAAATTGATGCAACAGTTAACTTTGTTTCCATTTTTCCTTTTGATCATATTGAATCCATGTCAAACAGCAGAGGATGAAGTGATAGGACAGAGGTAGGTGATTACACTAAGTTTCTACTACCCCATCACACATGCATAGGTGTATACAGACAAATTGAACTCGAATTTTAGAACTATAAGAAGATATGTGAGGCAAGGTTTTGTCATGGTGACCTAAATTAAAGCCACTTATGGTTACAACCATTGACATCAATCTTTTCCAAATAACTCCCCAGAACAACACCAAGTAGTCGCTGATGAGCCAAAATACTTTTTGTGCTACTGTTTACACAAAGATAAATTGAAGTCTCTTGTTCTGAGAAAGCAGCTTTTCCTTTATATACACTTAATCAAATGGATACTTAATGATGCATCTGATAAACTGTATTATTGGGACGGTCTCCTAACTGGTCCCTTCTCCCATACACACCCTCATTCACATAGCATGCAAACTCAGCCAGAAGTTCCTGTTGGCTTGCACTGCCTGGCATTTCAAAGTTCATAAATTCAGAATCATTTTTGTCTTCTGTGTTACCACTACTGTTCACAAAAATAAACCAAAATGCTTCACCTGGTTAAGTTACCATTCTACCACCAGAAGATCACTCATATTCCTAGAATTCTGCTCAAGTCATTCCCCAGTTCTGATGCCAAATGCTCTTCTTCTCCTCGCCTCTTCAAAGTCTCCTTTCCTTCCAAAACTACCTCAAGTTTTATATTATCCATCAACTCTCTCCTATTGTTTATTTTTATTCTTTTCAACACATTTTGTATTACTAATTTATTGGTTCATTCATTCACTGACATAATCACTTGGTTCATATTTAGAGCATATTGTGTTCCAGACACAGTGCTAAATGCTAGGGTCATAAAGCTGAACAAAGAAGGTATGCTTTCTAATTTCAGGTCACTTCAGTTAGTGGGAGAACAAACTCTCATCAAATATTCACATAAAGAAATGTAGTTGTTTAAGAAGTCATGAAGGAAAGGTATCCTGTGCCCCTAGAGTCTAAGGGGTTCCCTGAGAAAGTGAAGCATGAACTAGAAGCTGAAAACCAAGTAAGAGTTCAGGTATAGAAACGAATGAGTATTCCATTTGAAGGTTTGTAGAAGGAGAAGCAAGGCCTGTGGGAAGGCCAGTGTGGCTGGAGTGGGCAAAGACAGAGAAATAGACAGGGACCAATGTAGGCAGGCCTTCAAAGGCCATGTAATAAAAAAGAAAAATAAGAAAGAAAAAGGATTTATGAATACATCAACCTGTTTAAACAACAGGACAATTAAGAGCAAATTTCAATCCTAAAGATAATTCTGTGTGCTATATGGAAAATACTTGGACAGAATCAGTGTGGATGAAGGTAGAGCAGTTAAAAATCATCACATTATCCCATTTAAAGTGTAACAGAAAGCTGGTAGATATGAATAGAAGTGGGCAGGTTTGAGAGAGAGGCATCAAGGGTGGCTACTCTAATTCTAGATTTTGTATACCAATGGATGACATTGGTACCATTTGTTCAGACAGCAATACTAGATGAAGGTGTAGATTGGAAAACAAAATCATTAATAAGCTTTTCTTGAATAAGTTATTCAAGAAGTGAGAAGCAGTCAGAAGACAGCATGTCTTGCAGACGTACATGCTGATGTTGGGATGGGAATTAATGGATACGAATGTAGTTGCCTACTGAAAGTTTAGAGATTATCTGGGGTTGGGGAGAGGGCACAGAGTTCGAGACCAAGACTCAAGGTATGCCCTCATTTAATGACCAGGTAGAGACTGCAGTGGTTTACAAAAAGCAGCATCCAGGAAGGTAAGAAAACAATTAGCAGGAATGTGGTGTCATTTTGGCACTGTACTGCTGTGCTGTATTGATGAACTCTTTAACATGTATATATTCATCATTTGGAATAGATGATACACTCCTGGAAATTTGGGGTTTCTGTTTTATATTTACTTTATAACTGTTCTTTGTTTTATATACCTCCTAGCACCCAAAAAATACTTGCTGAATGGATGAAAATGTTCAAAATTTCATGGACTGAATATACTGGCAAGTGTGACCTTTAAGTGACAATATTTTATACCAACAGGATATTTTGGTTGATGCTTTTGCTCATCTAGGGAATGACTTTCACATAAATAAAGAAAAAAGTCAAATTAGAGAAACTGCCAATAATTATTGCTTCCAAAAGAAGCCTTATTTAGCCTATGGAAGAAAAGTAGAAACACTGGAGAATGAAAAGGGTAACACACACACACACACACAGATATATATCCTTTTAATGTTTAAAGAGCTAATATGGCCGGGCTCGGTGGCTCAGCCTGTAATCTCACGCCTTTGGGAGGCTGAGGTGAGTGGATTGCCTGAGCCCACGGGTTCGAGACCCGCCTGGGCAACTTGGCAAGACCTCATCTCTACAATAAATCAAAAATTAGCCAGGCGTGGTAGCGCGTGCCTGTAGTTCCAGTTACTTGGAAGGCTGAGGCAGAAGGATCGCCAGAGCCCAGCAGGTCGAGGCTGCGGCGGCCGGAAGCGGCCACTGCACTCCAGTCTGGGTGACAGTGAGACTCCAACTCAAAAAAAAACAAAAACAAAAACAAACAAACAAAAAAAAGAGCTAATATGATTGACTATGGCCCAGGGTAGAGTAGCAGGAAGTCCTGAGAACATGTGCTCAGGGTTATTGGGTTACGGTTTGGTTGCATACATTTCAGGGAGATGAGAATTGCAGGTAAAATCATAAATCAATACGCGAGAGGTATATATTGCTTCAGCTCGAAAAAAGTGGGACATCTTGAAGTGGCGGTTATAGTCATAGTTGAATTTTAGGAATCTTTTAATATACAGTTGCTGAGAGACTTAAGCTATTGTCTTAAAATAGGGACAATATTTGACTAAAATGAAAAACAGACAGAAAAAAGGCACAGTGAAAAATTGTAAATGCTTTCAAATTTACCTAACATCTTTTTGATCATTTTGCCTTTGCTTTTCTATGATCTGTCTTGCTGGTGATGCTCTCAATGTTGTTCTCTCATTTTACTGTCCTTAGAAGTTCTTTGTTTGACTGTACATCTAAAAATGGGTTCCTATAAGATGGTTCTGACTAGAGAATCCAAGTCAAACTGACTTACAGTTAGGGTGAGAATTTTTCAACAGGGATACGTGAAGAAAGAACCCAAAAATTCCCTTTAGAATTAATAACATTACTCTTTGTACTTGTCTGGATGCTTCCTAGTAGACATGGAAATGTGGCAGTCAGTTAAATATTTGAGAAGTTTGAAAATCCACTAAAAATGTGTATAACAATTTATTATCATTGCAAACCCAATTAAAAATATTGAGCTATTGAATACAATTCACTTTCTAGTCCATGAAAATATTAAATGTATGCAGAACAGATTTGCATTCCTATAAAAATCTTTATTTCCGCTTTTTCCAGCATTATGCATTTAAATTTGTAAATTCCATGTTACATTAATCACATGAATATAGATGGGCAATTTTGCTGTATTTCCTATAAAAGAAAACATTCCTACTGACAGTTTTCTGGTGAATTTTGTTAAAGATTGACTATAGTTCATAAAATGACAGAGTTTGCTTCACGAAAGTTATGAGGCATTTAAGCTTTCCTCAGTTTGATCTAAATGATAAAAAAATTAAATATTACACTTTAATATCACAGTCTTTGGACTCTAGTATTGTATTTAACACGATACAAAATATGGTTACAGAATCATTAAAAGAAGTGGCAATAATCCAGGTTTGACTATAGTAATTTAATATTTACAGTGTTTTCATGATCTAGGTAAAATATGCTGATTAAAATGATCACCATGTCACCATCTGGATGGGCAAAAAAGCTAGGTTCAGTACAAAAGTCCTTCAGCTATTTCTGCCTGTTATCTTTTCTTATTTCCAAAAAAAAATCTTATTATACAAAATGTTATAGTACGGAGAAATAATATGCAGTAGAGAAGGCTTTGATCAATAAATGAGTATCTTAAGTATTTAATTAGAAAAGTTATTAACAGGCTAAAAAATACAGTAGGCCTGAACTGCCACTCTTTAAGATCAGTGTATCAAGTGTAAAAGGTTTTCAGAGTAACAGATAACTTACTAGAATTAGCCAGAATGTGTGTCGCTACTGGTCAATATAGTACACTTTTTAGTGTGATTTTTCCCGAAAAAAGAAAAAGTCTTTGAAAATAACATCTGAGTCTAACTGAAGTAGGTCACAAACAATGATGGAAGAGATTTATGATTGTTTATTTGGTGCTAAAAAAAATTAGCTGTAAGTATATAGACATGGTGATTTCCACAGAAGCAACAATACCTTTACACTGTTATACAAGACATGATGGCTGTTTCTGTAGATACTCTGAATGCTAAGAGAAGACTGGTGAGCAGCAAAAATGTCTATAATTTGGGCTTTGAAAGGTAAGCATATTGTTCAACATTAAATATCTTCTGTATTAGGACTGAGGCTCACCCCATAACTGTAGTCGACTTTCTATTACACTTGCTTTAATGTTTTCCTGGGTAAAATAATTTGGAACACGATTTATGTCATGGAACTTGAGGGCTTCAAATTCTCTTTGATCTATGAGCTAGAGGGGAATCTGAGAAACCTCAAGGAGAAGCTTAGCTCTTCTCACAGGAACTACCTAAGCCCACCTCTGGGCTAAAAAGCAAGGTCTTTGATTCAGACCCCCATGCTTGTCAGCCCTCTCAGTTTTCAGTTTTCATAGGAGGATGGCATTCCTCTGCCTCTGCTGCCCTTGGAGCATGGGGGTCTATGTGTATTCACCCTGCATCAAGCTCATTAGAAAATATTGTTGCCTCTCCCTTCAAAATGTTGCATGGCGCTAAAGCCAGGAAACATAGGTGAATACACACAATACATAATTTATTGATATTATTTGCAAAAAAAGTGAAATAATTTGGATCTGCTCAGCCCTTGGTGCTGTGTTGAACATGCCATGCCAGTCAGCCTTCTGCCTTAGGAAGTTCACCCTGGTTGTTTCCTTTCCCCGAGAATCTCTTGCTCTAACTCCCTCACCTCTATTCAATCTTTGCTCAAAATCATTTTCTCAACAATGGTTACCCTGAAACATCCTACCTAAAATTGTAAAGCACAGTCCGGTCCCAATATGTCTATTTCTCCCTTGTTGTGATTCTGTTTTCTCAATAGCACCTACCACCTTGTAACATAATGTGTAATTTACTCGCCATGTTTTTGGCTTTGTCATTTATTGCCTGCTGTATATCTATCCCTGCTAGACTATAAGTTCCATGAGGGCACAGAACTTTGTTTTGTTCACTGACTTATCCTAAGCCCAAACAATAATGTATTCAGTAAATCTTTGTTGATTAAATATGTCTCTACAGGTAATAAAACTCTAAGTGTTTTCAATATTGATCAAAAGCTGATCTGAGTTTTGCAATATTCCAGAACAGCAGTTAGCCAATTACACAGGATCATATTGACAAATACAAAAACACTTTTATAGCATTGTATTCTGGTCTTATCCCACACTGACCTAATCACACCCCAGAAAAAAGACTAGAAAAAACATACTGTTTTATTTACTGTGAGGCGTTATAGTGCTCACTTTGGCAGCACATATACTCAAATTGGAATGATACAGAGATTTGCGTGCCCCTACCACAAGGATGTCAGGAACTATGTTATCTAGGATCCACGGATCAGAAATTCTGAAGTAGAGACCAAAAGCACTTTTGTTTCCCAGGAGCAACAGAAATGGCATTCTTATGGATAATTTGATCTTATAACGTCATTTGATCATCAGAACCTCATTAAGCACCTGCTGTGTGTCAGGTACTTGGTAGAGTGAGCAATATAAAAATACAGTTAATGGTTTCAAAATTTTCTGTACCAATGGAGATGACACAAATAAACAGGCAACTTCAGTATTACGAGATAAGTGCCAATGCATTGTTAAGTACAGAGAGTTCTGGGAGAACATAGGAGGGTTATCTAATCCAGTATTGAGACCTTGAGTAATGACATCCTACAGAAATTAACATCTAAAGCTAGGCCTATAGGATAAATAGAAGTTGGCTATTAAAAAAGGTGAATGAAAGACTTTCGGGCAAAGGAGGGGCAGAGGATGTATAAAGACTCAAAGCAAAGCATAGTGAATTTATAGAACGAATACAAATGCAATATAACTGCACCACAAGGTTTAAGAGGGGAGGTGCAAACCGACAAAGCCACAGAGATTAGTAGATCATGACAAGCTTCACCAGCCAAATTAAGGATTCACACTTTATCCTGAGGGTAACAGGAGGCTATTTAAGAGTCTTAAGTGGGGAATGAATGGCCAGATGCATATAAATTGGATGTGTAGGGTTAGCTACTTGGTGAAATTACTGGAGATAGATTTTATTTCCTCTAGTGAGCATATGTCTTTATCAACAGCAGAAAGGATGGTGGGAGACAGTGGGACAGGAAAGGAAATAGAAACATTTTAAAAGGATGATGGACACAGAAGACATCTCAGTAGGCAAGCAGAGGATCTGTAAATAGTGTCAACGGTTAGCCAGGATTGAAGACTAGGAGATGCTAATGGTACCAATCTCTGCATGGTTTGATCATTTCTTCTGCTGGGTTTAGCAGAGAAAGAGGATAATATGATAAATGCAAAGTTAGAAGTTTTCTAGTCGTATGTGGATCAGGGCAAAAAAAAAATGAGTATGAGTGCAAGAGAGTGGTTTTGAGGATAGATTCTGTGGTCTTGGCTAGTAAGGGAAGGGAGATCAGGCTTCAACAAACTGAAAGAGAAGAGTGGAGGGACACAGGGTTTGGTGGTCTGTGATCAAAGAACAGGTGTATTTTAAGAAATTAAGTGAGATGTGTAGTGAAGTCACATGTATACATATACACATCGTCCATTTGGTTTTATATTTATAACATTTTTAAAAAATGTTAAAGAGTAACAACATGTTAAGTTATTGTTCTTGACATAATCAGAACAAGTAAAGAGGAATTGGCAAGGAAGTAAAACTCTCACTATGCCATTCAAGGCTACTGATGCCATGTGTCTCCACCACCTAAAATTGCCCAATGAAAACCAGTAACGAGTACCATCTTTTTGGAAACACTTTGTTAAGAAAAGAAAAATATCTGAGAAGATGTGCAGCCTGTCATGGAATGTGGGTGCCATAAATGGGCCATTATGAGAAAGATAATCAGCAATTTGGATCTGAACGGAGCAAGCCGAGTTGTGTGAGAACAGGGACTGGTGACGAAGACTGCTAATCAGAAAAAGGCACAGCTTTAGTGATCACCAAAGAAACTGAGATTTCTAAAACTGAGATTGCCTGGTTATATAAGCTCTCCAGAATAATCAATTGGCAGCAGTGTCTGCTTGTTGGGAAACTAAGACCTCTGTGTAAAGGGCAAACTGCAACTTTGATTTTGCTTCCAAAGGAGTCTTTGTCGGGTGAGAAGGTAATGAAATTTTCTAGTTTGTTAGGATCTTTGATACTTTGAAAACAGAAGGAACTCCCAAGGAAAAAATTTACAGCCAAATTCATGGTTCTCCTTTATCAGAAAAGCCTATGCTTAGGAATGTGCTAATCTTTTACAGAGATTTCACCCTAATTTCATCTTTTGACTTTCATTTTGTTTTTATTGTCTTATTTTCCTTTCCCAGTGGCGTATACTCATAAGAAAAATCAGCCTCTTCTTTACTAGCAACTTATGGAAGCAGGATGAAAATCCTTATCCTGTATTTGCATATTTTGAAAGTTTAAACATCAACAAATAGAAAACAACTGATCTCAAAATGTGATCTAACTCAAAGTAGCTTTTTTTTTGTTTTTTGTTTGTTTGTTTGTTTTTAATGTCTGGCAATACTTTGTAATGAACTGCATCTTTTATACTAAGATAGGTCTCTGATATTACCCAAAATCAGGAGAACTGTGATGGAAAAAGTGAATAAGGGGCAGATTTCTAAGCACACAAGAAAAATATGGGGACTGAGACAGAGGGACAAGGTTTAGATAGATCACACCAACAAACAAACAATAATGTGAAGGGTTGAACATCCTGTTTCTTTTTTGCTGGATTTGAGGAACAGTCATATTGAGCATTTAGTTTATTTTTTATTTCTTTTGTCATTTTTATCTATTACAAGTAGTCTCAAATCTCTAGCAAAATCTTTGCAAACATACAACTTTTGTGTCGGTGTGACTGAAGAGCCTTATTGGTGGTCAGTGAAAGGAATACAGGTTTCCTAGTATCCCAGCTCAGATGAGTTTAAAGCTCCATTAGCAGCGGCATATGGGGGAAAGTGGGAGCCTTGGAAATTTATTCTGTAATCATCTGCAAAGTGAACCAGCACTGTTAGCCAAACTGAGAGCAGCTAAAGCAAATAGCATCTCATGACTGAAGAAAAGAAGCCCTCTCCAAATCTATAGTTTGTTTTTTTTTAATTTCCAATAATATACTGGTACAAGTCCCCCCTGAAGTCTGAAGAATTAAGGAAACCCAGGTAATTGCAATTAGAATTATATTTAGGGATTTATTTTCTTAAATAATTATATTCAAAGTAAGTTTTAAATATTGTATGATTTATAGATGACTTTAAAGACACTTTTGTAAAATAGTTTCCAAAAAGCAGAGTATTAATTTATTAATCTATGTAACAAGTTTAAATTTTCTCAGGGACTTATCATGATTATATATAAAGATTTTAGGCACATATAAGCAACAAAGCATATTTGTTTAAATAAAAAAACTGGTCATAAAAATAATATTCATGAGCAAGTCAAGTAAATGTAGTATGATTTCTTCATAGATCTGAAATAATAGAATAAGTTTCAAAATAAGAATCATAACATACATAAAGAATAATTACTATATCATCTTAAATTATTTCATATTTTAATTGATGGTTTTTGATAGGGTTTCAAATTTAGAAGTAGCAGTATGTTTGTATATAACACATCCACATTATTAAACTTGTTATACAGTTTTATGATATATTATTCTTGTCTTAAGAAAACTAAGTGATTAGTCATATAATTATTCCAATAGAATTGAAATTCATTTTAAAGATACAACAATTATATTAAGTCCAAATTGGCTTATGATAGTAACAAACAGGTATTACAAATTATATAGACATTGATAGCAAGTAAACAATCTCCTTGGAAACTATAGTAGGAAAGAAACTGGAAGAATTATCTCATATGGAAAAAGACAGTGACTAATCATCAAGTCCAAATGATTTACACTAAAATTTATCCTCACAGGAAACCCTAAGAAAATTACTTATCAAGCAATTACATATGGGTAAGCATAATTATCTTCACTGTTGCATAATTAAGCTAAATTCACTAAGGCATGGTACAGAATAAAGTTGAATGTTTTATAATATTTTCATAGGATATGTTTGTTTAAATCCTGACAAAATTTAATATCTTGTATCTTAAATCTCAAACAAATAATCTGGAAGATGAACACTAATTCGCAAATATATACCACTTGAGTTTTTTTCTGAGAAAGCAGTTAAACAATTGGCTTATAATCCATTTCTCTTGTTATCAGAATATGATCCAAGGGAAATAAAGAAAGGAAGGTGTATCAGTTCCTCGTAAACATACTAATAACCAAACCTCCTCCCGAATAGCTGGTAAGAGGAGAATCATCTGTGAATGTTTTCAGCAGGATGTCTTCAGTTTAGAATTCTTTACAGTAAATAATCTATGGATCTATAAGGCATAGCTCAGTGAAAAATGTTACATAAGCCCTGCAGTTATATGAAGATACCTCATTACCTCAACATTTCCTGTATGTCTGTAACTCATGTACCATACTTAGAGTCATCATCTGTTTAGATCAGAAAGCATGTGTTCAATGCAATAAAGAAAAATTGGACAGCAGCTGTCCTTAACATCCCCAAACTCTCCTTGTTTCTCCTGTGCTTCTGAAAATTATTAGTAGACTTTGATATTGGGCATGATCTCTGATTTGTGTAAGGCGAATTTGACAGTTCAATTATTTCAATTATATTTAGCTCTTTCTTAAAATGTTATATAGACTAAGAGTGAAAAATCTGAAATAATCCAAATGACTACAAGTTGAAGAATGGTTAAGCAGTCTACTATATAAAATAACTGTGAAATAGAATAATATACTGCCAGTTATATATTAAAATATAAAAATAATTTAGTTATATGCTAAAATCTACATGAAATTCTATTCAATGCAAAAGGAAAGAATACAATTTATGCTATGAATAAGTAATATGCGGCATTACTTAACACAATGATAAGTATTAGAAAAAGTAAATTCACTTAAAAAATATAATTAAGAGGGGGAACTGTGTTGTAAGAGGTTTTAGGAAAAGAAAGGTCAACACGGGCAAGAAAATCAGTGTGCAAGTCCTATTAATCACCAGAATGTAGTCATTAAGACTTGACAAATATCCCAGTTCTCATAAACACATGGTAGGACTGCACTTCTTCACCCCTTTCCAAGTTAGCAGTATCCATGTGAATTTGTTTGGCTAGTAATGCAAGAGGTAATGTATGTCACTTCTGACATAAGTTTTAAGAGATGATGAGTAATTAGCCATGTTTTCTTTCCACTGCTTTGGTAAATGTTCAAGCAACTGTTGAGTTGTAACCTTATCAGCCTGGGTCCCTGAGTACTACAATGAGCATAGATCCCCTACTGACTCACACTGGATACATATGCTAAGACCTTTTTGTGTGTATTCAGCCACTGACATCTGGATGTAGCTTGTTCCTGAGGCATAACCACATTCACCTTGACTGATTCAGCAAGAAAAAAGTAATGGAAGTCCAAAGCATTCCTTTCATAACATTTTTTAAGCTATAAAGAGCCAAGCAAAGTTTGTGCAAATACCAAATGTTAATATTACAGGATCTCACTCAGAAGTAGGGAGTGGACTTTACAATATCGAAACAAAAACCATATGAGTAGAGAAGGTGATGTTGAAGAAAAGTGTGGAAAGGAAGGTGACCTGTATGTTTTATGCCTGACAAAGAAACTGGAAGTGTCATCTACCGAGAAAGGAAACACATGAGGGTAGAGGGGAAATCTTAAGAAGAATCATTTTTGCATCCAGGCCATTAGATGTATCTAGCTGATGGCTGAAAATGGAAGTCTGAAATCTAAGAGAGGCCAGGAATATAGAGAAGAGAAGGAAGCAGGAGAGGTTTAACAGATACTACGGACTGGTCATTCTTTTAGGTCTTCTTCATATACTGTTTCCAATAATGGTCACACTTTACCATTTTACTGACAGAATTGAGGCACCAAGAGTAGTTTAGTTACCCAAATTTGGAGGAACTATCCAGAAAGGAACTAATAGAAACCTGGAAAAGATGACAAAGAAAAGGGGCAGAGAGACAGGAAAGAATATATTAAAGAGGCAAACAAAGGAAATGGAACACGAAGTACAAACAGACATTTTATGGCCAAGTGACTGAGTGCAGGTGCCACTGAGATAAAGGGGGAAATGTCAAGAAGTAATAGATTGTTTTTTATATTGAACACTGCAGAGAGAACTAGGTGGAGCTGTCAGCTTCAAACTACTGGATTTTGCTTCTAAATGGTTAACCTGTGACAGGCATAAGCTGGAAAGTACTCAGCTTTGAATATATGAATATTCTGAAGAATATTAAGCTGAAGAAATCTCAAAGATGGGTTTTTTATGAGCCTACCAACTTATGTTTACCTAAATTAAAATCTAGGGAATTAAGTAAATACAATGTTAGGAGTCTTTTTCATTTTTTCAGATAAAAAAATCTCGAGTAAAGATGACCCAACAGATGTTGAAGGAACCCCTTAACAGAAATAAATCATAAAGGTAAATTAATTCCACGAATTGCTCTCAAAAGGAATTTGAATTTCAAGGAGGATTTTGGTGAGCCCACGGCACATATTTTGGCAGGTCATGATGCTTGATAAGATGCATGGGAAACTGAGAATTGGATAAATATTCAAAATGACCTTCAGGGAAATCCTGAATTGGAATGCACTCCAAACATTTAATGGGAGGGTCACATAGGTGAATAACTATTAGAAAATCTATAACATAATAGAAGCACTGTAGTCTCACAAGTGACAGTTAAGAACTTTAGGTCAAGGGCTCATCTACTTTTTAGACTCATAATAAGACACTACTCTTTACTTTTAAAAGTATCAATATTTCACTAAAAATATACCTTTTACATAACTTAAGAAAAAATCTTTACATTTTTCCTATTAACTGTCTCAGAAAACGGGCAATTTTTTTTTTTTTTTTGAGTTGGAATCTCACTCCATCACCCAGACTGGAATGCAGTGGCACACTCACAGCCACTGCAGCTTCGACCTGCTGGGCTCAGGCAATCCTTCTACCTCAGACTTCCAAGAAGCTAGAATTACAGGTGTGAACCACCACAACAGGCTAATTTTTTAATTCGTTGTAGAGACGAGGTCTCACCAAGTTGTCCAGGCTGGTCTCGAACCCCTGAGCTTAGGCATCACTCTCGCCTTGGCCTCCCAAAGTGCTGGTATTACAGGCCTGAGCCACTGAACCCAACCGGCAAAATTTTAAATAAGGAAAATACATATCTATAAAACCATTCTTAAAAAATGTGAAGTGTCATATGCTTTTGCCAGTTCCTTAGAAGTGAGCCACAGTTCTTCCAGGTACTGGCTCTATAATTAGAAAACAGTTTTGGTTTACCTTTTCATTCTATAGGGACTACCACTGTTGTTGCTTTGTATTTGTATTACTTTTATTCTAAAAAAGGTCATGAAAGTAAAACTTCAAACACAACTTTACCTTAGTGAAAAATGTATACAGCATTCATTGGTCACTTAGTGAATAAAACAACATAATGAAAATAACCAACATAATGACCAAAAAATAACCACAATAATTACCAAGAAAATAACTAATAATGAAAATTATTTAAAATTCTTCATTAGGAAGTTATTATTGGTTTTCCAAGCAAAAACCTACAAATTTATATAACTCTGTTAATAGAATTCACTTTCATATACTTCAGTGAATAATGTCCACTGTACAACCCTTGAAACTAACAACACAGAACAAGGGCAATTTTAAAGTCAAAATTTGTTGAACATTGTCTACTCAGGTTATATTTGATACCAATATTATTTCCTTTATTTTCATTCGAATGTAGGTTGTAAATAAAACTTTACAATCTTTGAAATCATGTTAACTAATATATTTTATAATATAGTTTCATGTCTTTGATGTTCAGCCTATTCTTTATCTAATTAAAAAGTTCTTCCCTTTCTTTTGAGAAATGTCTATTCATGTGTTTTTCTTCGCAGAAACAAAGAACTGAGTACCACACATTCTCACTCATAAGTGGACCCTGAGCACCTCTCATAATACTACAGAAAAGAGATTGTCAGTGAGACAGAAGAAAGCTAGACACCTGATAGGCAGACAGGGTGGGACCCAGCAGCTGCTAACCCCACCGACTGGAGTGAAAACACCCACTTCCAAGTCCATGGATTTCATCTTTCACCTGCTATTTTCTGATCAGCCCTTTCCCAACCCTCTTCCAATCGGTAAATTTACCAGACCAGACCATGGCGCCTCTCTCTGGTGCTGTTGCCAACCAATCAGCAGGCTCTGGATACTATATAAACTTCTGCCTGTGGAGGCAAGCCGACAACCCTTTTGGGACCCCTCCTGCTGCCGGGACCTTTTATATTTTCTAAGAAATTTCTACTTACTCACCCTCGCGTTGTCGGTCCCTCATTCTTCCTGGGTACGAGACAAGAACCCGGACTCGAAAAACACTGGATTTGAAGACCACTGGACTTGAAGGGCTGCACATGCCCGGGACTGGTTTGACAGCCCAGGGAGGCGGCAAAGTGCGAGGAGCCAGCGAAGCTGACAGACACCCCCATGGCCTTCGGAGCTGACAGCAGAGCTAAGGAGACTCCACGGGACTGGGCCATTGGACCAACAGAGCTGTAGCACCCTTCGGGGGTCGGTCTGCCGGCCTGCTAAACCAACAGAGCAGTAGCACTTTTCGGGCCCATCCAGAAGGCCAATCTGTGACAATTTTCAGGGTTCGGCTCACCGACCCCTCCCCCCCATCAAGAAAGCTGCAACACTCTTAGGGGGTCCCGCAGCTGCTGGCATTCCCAAGTTCTCGGCTGCCACCGAGTTCCCCATCCGGACGCCCTCCTGTCCCGGCCACTAGTGGATGCCGGGCTGGCGGTACAGTTCCGGGAACTACAACATTTCTTGGGACCCAGCTTGCCAGCTGATGGATACAAACTCCATATCAGCAGTAGTGGGACACTGCCAGAGTGGGGGTTAGGGGCACATAACATCAATAAGGGTGCCTGATCCTAATCTAGGCGAAGTGAGGTGCAATGGGAGGCCCAAAACTTCACCTGTACCGAAACCACTTATGTACCCAATTCCAACTTGTATGCCACAACTTAATAAAAAGAGAACGTTCTTCCATTTTCTTGAAGTCTATTTTAAAGTTGTCATGCATCTCTATTCTTCTATCGAACTCCCAGTCTTAGTCATTATCCTATTATTTCCCCTCTCTAGGAATACATACAACCTGTCTTCCCCTCATCTACTTGAGTTCCAATTAACAGGGAAATCTGGGAAGTCCCTCAGGACCAAGATGCCAGTATCCTTCAAAGAGTCTTCTGTTCATCTCTAAAGTCACATGTTAGTGATCTCAGAATCTTTCTTAAAATTTTATTTTTCTATTATGCCCATTGTTAGGAATAACTGGCCCTAGGCCAACTATCAAAAAAGAAAAAATGACTACAGGATTAAAAATAAATGTTACTCTTGTATAATTTTATTTTATTTTTTTAGAAAACAGGATTTATCGAGAGGACAGAGAAGCTCCCACAGTGGGAGGAGACCCGAAGGGGTTGCCTGCTCTTATATAATTTTAAAGTGTAATGTGTCCTCAGCAGTCTTAATGATTAGAATAGTAACTTTCTGTGTAGGCATATACACATGTTTGTCCCTCTGTATGTCCCACTTTTTTCAAGAAGAATTTTAGACCAAAATACATGAGAATAGACAGAAACATTCAAATAGTCAACAAAAATAAGGATGGACACTAATCTGACAAGAAGGAAGAAAAACAATAAAGCCAGATGGGTTCTTTCTAAGGATTCTGTGTGTCTTTCACAGAGGTAATATGAAATGTTTAATAGCAAAAATACTTAGAATCATATAAAGAAGCTGTGTCCAATACTTGAAGAACTTGGCTCTTTCCTGACAGATGGTGAAGAGTAAAGCTATTCTCAACTTCTATCAATCACGGAGTGGAGACTTGGCAATGCTGTGACACTCAGCAATAGAAATACACATATTTATTGAATAACCAGTTCACTGGTAAATAAAGTGGAAGAAATTCTGTTAAAATGTTTTCTTGACACATTTTTCACAGCAATCTACTGGCATTTTCTGTTCTATCCCTCAACTGACTCAACATGATGATTTCCCAAGGGCCATTTCTACATTACACAGAGAGACACTTGGCTCTTGTTACCTAACTCTGGAAAGAGCTTAGACTTGTGTCTAAGCACATTATAATTTGCCCTTTAGAGTCATCCACTTTAAAGAAAATGTTCAAAGTGTGAGAAATATATTGGCTTAGCAACAAGATTTATATGCTAAAATTAGCATGAAAGTAAAATTTAAAATAGTAATAGTTTAAAAGTTCATGTATTCATTATAGTAAGATTGAACTTTAGATACCAAATTGTTAAAATGAATTTCAGCAAAGGATTATTCTGATCGACCACAGTAAATATTTGTTTTCCATTCAAACCAGATAAACAATAATGAGTTGGTTTTACCTGCCAGTAAATGATAATATTGAAATGGAAACAAAGTAAGGTTTAATTTTATGTTTTGCAATTCTGTTACTCTAATGAAGCCTGCATAAAATAAATGCATTTTATTTTTAGGTAATTGGAGGCTCTCTGTTTTTATTGCTTTTATAAATGAATGAATCCAGCATTAAAGTTGGAGAATTAGTGTAACATGAATTAATTATAAAATTATGTAAAAATATTTAAGAATAAATTCATGAATATCAGCTCTGCTTCTTTAAAATAAAAAGGAACTTCTTAAAACATACTTAAAATATTGTTTATTTCTGTTTGCCCCTTCTTGCTAGAAAAAAAATACATATATATTTAGATACATATAAATTTAAAGTATTATAAACATGATTATAGTTGGTGCCTAAATTTTCACCTAGAACTCACTTCTTAAGACATACAGTGTTTCCACTGAAATCAAAGCTAGTTCCATCCCTACTGAATTGAACTGCCCGAGGCTCTGAAAATATCTATGGGCTTTATGTATGGTATCTGTGATGCTTCACTGAGGAGACTCTGATTTCATCATATTTTAAAACTAATTTTTAATCCAAGAAATGAAAAATAACAGAGGTGCAAAAATAAATATCCCATTCATCCTTATGAATCTTTCATTATACATTAACACGTTCACTTATTTTAAAATTGCAGATCCAGGAAATGCCAAACCCATTCATCGTACGTTTATTTGGTATACTTTGGCTGTTGTAGTAGGTTGAATGTGGCACCTAAAAGTTATGTCTATAACTGAATCCCTGGATTACTGGAAACCTGTGAATCTTATGCTATTTGGAAAAAAAAAAAAGGCTCTTTGCAGATGCACTTGTTAAAGGGCTTGAGATGGGATCACCCTAGACAATCCAGAAAAGCCCTAAATCCAAAAGACAAGTGGAAGAAAACAAGATGGACAAGGACAAGCATGGTGGCTCACACCTATAATCCCAGAACTATGAGAGGTCAAAGTGGGAGGATCACTTGAGCCCAGGAGTTGAGATCAGCCTGGGCTACAGTGAGATTCTGTCTCTGCAGAAAAAGCTACAACTAACTGGGCATTGGCATGTGCCTGTAGTCCCAGATACTCAGGAGGCTGAGGTGGGAGGATCACCTGAGCTCAGGAGGTAGAGACTGCAGTGAGCTATGATCATGCTACTGTCCTCCAGGCTGGGCAACAGAGTGAGAGCCCATCTCAAAAGAAAAAAAAAGAGGAAGAAAGAAGGAAAAAGAAAAACAAAAGTGGAGAAGGTGACATGAATTTGGAGGCAGAAATTGCAGTGATGTAGCTACAAGTCACAAAGCTTAGGAAGGCTGGCAGACACCACAGATGGGGGGAGGAGGCCAGGGAAGATTTTCCTCTAGAGCACTCAAGAGCACGGCTCTGCTGACACCCTGATTTCAGACTTCCGGTCTCCAGAACTGTGTTTAAAGCCACCAAGGTTGTGGTAATTTGTTAGGGTGGCCTCAGGAAATCAACACAGCTGTAGATACTCTAAGTGATTAGCGGATGATCTAAATCAAGAACTGTGACCGACGTGACTGTAATTTGCACACATCGGAGAGAATATGGTACCCACATAAGGTTGCTACAACAGAGTTTACATATTTTGTATATTGGAAATCACTGTGTTCTTTTGATTTCTCTCTTTCTCTTGCTCTTTTTTGCTGTATGATCCCAAGGAGTGACGTTGTTTTATGGCTATTGATCTATTGATCACTAGCAGGTATCAGATCCCGTATTCTATCTTCAGCATTGCTAGGAATGCAATGGGATGATGAGTCACAGTCAAGAATCAGTTCCCACCGCAGGTGAAGAAACAATTCCAACCATATTCGGTACATAATAAAGGAACTCAAACCCCTGTAGGGATAGAGCCCATTGCCTCCCTAAATGCTAGTCTAGCCCTTCTCTCAAATGCATGGAAACAAAATTTTCTTGGAAGGCAGAGGTAGAGATCCTGTGATCTCACAGTGAAAGGAATCCTTCCTCAGTGATGCTAATCTCAGTCATGTCACAGAAACCATTTCCAACAGATGCACACATCGAGATTTGGAAGCTGAGAATTCAATGTGGCTGCAGCAGGCAGGAGATAAAAGGCCAGAGATGAAAGCAGAAGGGGGGATGTTTTAGAAATCTGAAGGGGAAGGAGATAACTGCTCTAGACAAAGCCCACTGGAGTAAAGCTCTGGGGTGAGAACAGGCACAGCATGCATGACCTGGAATACAGGAGACTGTCCCACCTCCTGGGAGAAGTCTAGGTGTCAATGGTCCATGGAGTGAAAGGAAAGAATGCCTTCAGAGACTAGTTTTTATTGGTTCCCTCATTTCCAGAATAATAATAAAATTAAATATGAATCAACAGCTATATCTTAACCTCCTACAATCCACCCAAGTGTCAGGAAGCACCAGAGTCACTGGGTGACACAAATGATAGAAAACAGGGAAAAAAATCAGAGTATGAAAACTTAAGTTACTTAAAAACATGCTAATTTCCCTTTTCCACAGCTCTATAACTTCTTAAAAATCTTAAAAGTATGACAACTTGCTTGAGAAATCTGGCCAGAGAATATCAGATGAGGGATTATCATGTTGTAAGAACTCAAGATTGATCAGAATTTTTAGGTTTTTTTTTTTTTTTTAAGATCTTACAAATAAAATTTGGCATAAGATTCATTGTGTTTAGATGGGTGAAGATGCAGACTGTTAAAATGTTCCTGGGGGAAAAAAATAAAAATATATAAATAAAATAAAAATAAAAATAAACCTTTGTCCACTTCCTTTCTAATCTTATTTTAGCTCAGTTTTCATAGTAGCTGAGCACTTGCAGAATTTCTTCCAACACTTCAGTCTTACAGTATCATAATGTCCTTTAAAGAACACCCTGAGCCTTGTCACAAATGATTAGCTAATATGTAACAAAGTTTTTATTTTTGAGAATTACATTGTTCATTATTTGTCAAGAGCCTCAAATAAGTTTTAAAAATGATCAACAGTGTTGTAAAATTTTTAAAAGTAGATAAAAATAACTGGACATTTTATTGAGATTTATGTCTAGAGAAGGAAAAAATTAGCTAAATAGATATGGCATATATTGCTGAATTTTGTTGAATTTTAGCAGTCTTGTTGAATTTTAGCAGTTAAAGATCTGCTTTGGATAAAGATATTTTCTGCAGTCCTATCCTGCCCGCATGTCCAGTGCTGTCCTTGAAGAGGACCACTCCCACTCTTTCACAATACCCAGCATTAGATGGTGGTGGTTGTCATGATTGGAGCATCTTAAAAATCACTGCTGTGGTTTCCTGCCAGTCATGTCTAACAATGGCCAAATTATTGGCATTGTTAGAGCTCCAAGCTGAAAGAAAACTAAGCCAAAGTATTTTATTCTACTGCAACAAAGGCAGAAAAACAAAGATTGATGCAATGACCTTTTTTTTCTGCCAAGGAATATAAATAACACAGTCCTCCTTTAGTATTTGTGGGGGATAAGTTCCAGGACTCCCAGGAATTCTGAAATCTACAGATTTCTCAAGTCCCTGATATAAAACAGCATAGTATTTGCATATAACTAACGCACTTCCTCCTGTATACTTTAAATCACATATAAGTTATTTATAATGCCTTACATAATGAAAATGATACATAAATAGTTGCTATATGTATTTTGCATTTGTATTTTTTATTGTTGTATTGTTATTTTTATGGCTTTTTATTCAAATATTTTCAATCCCCATTTGGCTGAATCCACAGATGAGGAACTCACAGCTAAAGAGCGCCAGCTGTAATTCAAAGTATCTTTCAGATTCTTATCAAATTATTGAGATTCTCCTTTTATGTATTTCTTCCTTCCTTTGGAAATACATCTATCATTATTCCTCTCTTTGTATCATCTTACAAGGAAAAACTGTATGTGTTATTGGATTAACAGTGCTTTGAAATCAGCATAAAATCAATGTGGTTTAATTTATTTATTAATGCAATCACACAACCAATATGTATGAAGCATGTACCATGTACCAAACACTTGTTCTAGCAGATAGAGATTCAGTAGTGAGTAAAACAGACTAAAAAATGTCAGGCCTCAGGAGTCTACATTCAGCCCAGACAGAAATAAATAAGCTACACATCACGGTGTACAGACATTAAAAAAACAAACATTAATAATATTAAAAATAAAGCAAGGAAGAGATCGTGACAAAGTGGAGAATGTGTGACCCACAGAGAGACAAAGAGAAGGCCTCTCTGAGATGCATCTTGGGGCAGGACGCGAAGGCTGTGACCCGTGCAGTCACCTACTGGGGCAGCTCATCAGAAAGCCAGGCTGCAAGGGTGATGCCTTGCCTGAGGTGGAAATGTCCTCAGGAATGGTGTTGTGCTTGCTTTTTAGCAAAGGATGGAGAGGGTGGAAGCAGGAGGAGATGACACCAGGGCGGTCATGGAGAAGGATGCAAATTATGTAGAGTTTCTAACCTAAATCTGCTGTAGATTAGGATAGATCTAGTGCCCTAGATGAGAGGCAGTAGAGGACTTGGGCAAAAGAGTGACTGGAGTTCATGGCCTTGTAGAAGAATCTCATGACCTGCTCTACTGAGAAGAGACTGCAGAGGGGCCTGGGACCAGCAAGGCCACTGGCCACTTCTACATAATAATCCATGTGTGAGAAGAGGGTGCTTTGGACAGTCAGATCAAATTTGGGATGAATTTTGAAGTTGAAGCTAAATGGATCTGGTGTACTGGATGCAGAGGATGTCATCAAAGTAGACCTTAAAGATTTTGGCTTGAGCCGCTGATATGAAGACTGTGAGAGGAACTAGATTGCGGCAGAATATTTTTTAAAATGCAAATGTATAATATAGATGAAGGCAGCCCGGGGGATTTTCATTTCTTACTTTATTCTTTTCCAAAATGCCTATAAAGCCTAGAAACCATTATAGTAATCAGATAGGTATTTAAAATAATATAAAAAATTTTCCTACAATTATGTACACTTTTATAATTTTGTGTAAACAAAAAACTTGAGTAACTCTGTACAACTTTTATAATTAAAATAAATATATGACATTGAAAACTCTTTCAGTGAATAAAAAGGCAGAGTCTGCTGCAGTAGAATAAGCACATTTTCCCAGAGTAACTTGAACTTGAATTCTATCACTTGCTTATCATGCAACCTTGGACATATTTCTTCATACACTTTAAAATTCAGTGATTTCCTCTTTGAATTATGTTTATATAAATGTAAATATACTTAGATTTCTTTATTGTGAAAAGTAAATAAAATATACACAGAATACTTAGCTTATTGACTGACTAAAAATTCATAATCAAGGTCAGAATAATCATAGTACAATTCACAACTGCAAAGATGTGCAATCAACCTAGGTGTCCATCAATCAATGAGTAGATAAAGAAAACGCAATATATACATGATACACCATGAAATACGACCCAGCCATAAAAAGAACAAAATAGCAACTTGAGTGGAATTGGGAGCCCTTACCCTAAGTGAAGCAACACAGGAAAACTGTATGTTCTCACTTAGAGGGAGCTAAGGGTCTGTCTGCAAAGGCATATAGAATGGTACTCTGGACACTGGAAACTCAGAAGGGGGAGGATGGGAAAAGGGGAGGTGTGAAAAACCACTTACAGGGTATAATGTGCACATTGGATAATGACTGCTAAAAGCCAAGACTTCACCAATAGACAAGTCATCCATGTAACTGAAAGCCGCTTGCACCCCTAAAGCTATTGAAATAAAATATTAAAACAAAATAAAATCACAATAGTAACAATATGGCAGACAATGATAATAACTAAAATAAAAACAACAACTTTGATTCCCTGTGCAGTTCTTTTATAGGACATTCATTATTGTGTAGGGCCAGTTACAAGTATCACCATATGTGGTATTTACAGCACAGCTCTAAGGTGGGCATTATTATCATACCATTTTAAAATTAAGCCTGGTAGAAGGAAAATATATTATAGCGACAAGATGGCTATTTATCAGAAGATAAAAGCATAGGTTCAGACCTACAGGCCCATGGGATTAGAGCCTATCCAACATGACCCAGAAAGCTTAATATCTTCCTTGAGCCATTAAATCACTACAATATTAAGTTAATACTTCTTCATAATCATTGAATTTAACTCTGAGTAAAGCTCACGACAGCAAAAATTTGACTCAGACAATCAGAGATGGTCTTAAAGATGAATCCAACCAATGTAGAGAGGATCAGACATCAAAGAAGCCTTGAAGTCTAAGACTACACAGATAGAGAGCAACATACATTATTATCAAACTTTGGAAATAATTTCTGATCTACTTTATTTGAGTTGGATTTGGTTGGACATTAAAATATTTTGTGTCTAATTTTTTTTTTTTTTCTGACTCTCTGTGATAGTTAAGTTTCACACGTCAAACTGGTTAGGCTATGGTGCCCAATTGCTTGGTCAAATATGGTCTAGATGTTGCTATGAAGATATTTTGTAGATGTGATTAATACCTACAAGAAGCTGACTTAACTAAAAAATCTCACCCTATATACTATGAGTGGGTTTCATCCAATCAGTTGAAGGTCTTGAGAGTAAAAACTGTAACTTCCCAGAGAAGGAAAACTTTGACTCAAGACTGTAACATAGGCAATGCATACTTGTAATCCCAGCACTTTGAGAGATTGAAGCGGAAGGATTGCTTGTGCTCAGGAATTTGAGACCAACCTAGGCAACATAGCAAGACCTTGCATCTACAAAAAAATCAAAAAATTAGCCAGGCGTGGTAGCATACCTGTAGTTCCAGCTACTTGGGAGGCTGAGGTGGGAGGATCACCTGAGTTCAGGAGGTTGAGGCTGCAGTGAGCTATGATTGTGCCACTGCACTGTAGCCTAGGCAACAGAGTTCTAACTCAAATAATAATAAATAATAAATAAATAAAAGTAGAGGAAGAAAATTGTAACATGCAAAACTTGCCTGAGTTTCCAGCCTTTTTCCCCACAAATTTTAGATTTGCCAATCCTCACATTCATATTAGCCAATTCCTTACAATAAATCTTTTTATTTTACAAATCCCTCTTGCTTGCTCACTCACACATCCTATTGGTTATGTTTCTCTGGAAAACTGGAAAACCATGACTGATTAAAGTCTCTTGTCCCAATCCTAACCTTTTCCACTTATATACCTTTATCACTTTTAATAATGGTACCTTTATTACTATGTTTTTTTCAGTTTTGGTGCTTTTCAAGTACTTGATCTCAACATTAACTTAGGTTTATCTTTTGGCTTTTCTTCTAGCATTCTAAAGGTCAACAGTACAAAAATCTAAGTATTAATAATTAAAATAAAATAATGAAATGCCTACCAACATTTAATCAAAATTTGACTTACACTTCTAGGACTACCTTTCAACTTTATAATAAAAATTTCAAAAAGTTGAATTTTTAATGCCACAGCAACATATATACAAATATTAGGTCCTTTATTTTTTTCCCAAGCTTAATATACTTGACTAAATTTGAATGGCTATTCTCTACCTATTTTAAACATAAATTTATTGTGTTTTGGCTGACATAAGATAACTTATGACAGTATGAGTTTAATACTCTTAGGAATGTTATAGACAAAGCAGTTGAAAAATTCTGTCAGTTTTTGAAATGTGAGAGAGGAAGATTACTGTTAGCAATCCCTAAGAAATAGGACTGAGTAAATTTAGTAGTTTCTGTAGAAACAGATAATTAAAGTTCATTAAAAGATCAGTTCAGTATAGATAATGCATCTGCAGTTTTGGCAAGTAAGAAAAATATGTTTTTGCACATGAGAAAAAAATTAAAGGCTATGGTAAGGCCGAGAATTGAAAAGCCACAAAGAGGCCAGGGGCAGTGGCTCACGCCCGTAGTTCCAGCACTTCGGGAGACTGAGGCGGGCGAATTACCAGATCCCAGGAGTTCAAGACCAGCCTGAAGTTTGAGACTAGCCTAAGCAACATAGTAAAACATCGTCTCTTCAAAAAATAAAAAAAAAATTAGCCAGGTGTAGTGGTGTGTGCCTACAATCCCAGCTACTTAGGCTGCTGAGATGGAAGAATCACCTGAGTCCAGAAGATCGAGGCTGTGGTGAGCCATGATTGTCGTGATCTGCACTCCTGCCTGGGCAACAGAGTGCCACTGAACTCCAGCTGGGCAACAGAGGAGACCTCGACTCAAAAAAAAAAAAAAAAAAAAAAAAAGGCTCAATGCATATATAAATATAAAATTTAGTATTATTGAAATGTGTACCAAGTTTGTTTCTCAATACTCAGATTTCCAGTTTCTAAGGTATCACAGTAATTCTTATAAATATGAAAAACACAGCATAGTGTAGAAAAATAGCTATGAAGACACTTAAAGTGAAAAAGAGATGTTATAACTTCTCTTCTATAACTGGCTTCCTGGTGACTAATGTGCATTTCTCTCTTTCTCTTCCTAAGGAGCACTCTGATCTGTGTTTACGCATCTACACCACAGCCACACAGCACATGATCTTCCCAGAAAGCTAAAATTACTGCAGTGCTCCAGGAAGAGCCTCAATGCACAGAGTTTCTCAGGGGTGGCAGAATAAGTCTAAGCCCAAACAGAGTGATTTCAGGACTCTTGCTTTCAAGACATTTCCGTGTCCTCTCCGGTCATGGATACAGATGCATGTGGCTATAGTAGATGTTGCAGATATACCACAATCACAAAGGAAACCAGTTTGAAAACAAGGATACATTTTATACCATATGAGACAGAACAGAAAACAGGGAGAAGAAAAGCAAAATCCAGACCTTTAGTAGCTTCACTGAGTCACTCTTTCTCAATTCTGTGAGACAATAAAATCCTTTACTGTGTAACCAAGATTAAATTGAATTTTCTGTTACAACTAAAAAATCATGTTACAATACCTAATAACAATTTTTGAATAAATGTATTGCTGCATATCAACATACACTACTAAAATTACGATGGTATGGTTCCAAGCTGTAATTATTAATTTTTCTTGGCAATAAGATTTTATAATTTTATTTAAGTCCAGTTTTACATTTGAGGGTAAAGATGATAAATTACATAGCTATATTTATATTCACAGATACACAGGTAAAGATATAAAGATACTACTTTTCCTTCTTGTGACAGTTTTATTATTCAACTTATCTAAAGAGAAAGACATGGAGTATGCAGTCTCCCAAATTCCCAACTGGTACCATGATCCTGCTCCACAACAAAGTTAACCTTAGGATAAATCTGGAAACTACTATCTTCATATATCAGATTTAAGCTACAACTATTTTTCCCACAGTTCAGGTTCACTATCACATACCTATCAACAAGGAAGTTTAATTTTATTAAAGGAAGTATTATTTTGTCTTTTCACTAGTGTCTTAGTAACTTGATGGAAGCCAAATGTTTAGAAGCAATGATTTTTTTCTCTGTTCCGCTGAGAATCTACAAACAATTAGTTTTATCTGATTTTAGATACTGTGAGGCTTTCATATATTAGGTTTTAATATTTAAGGCTGCTTAGAATATATTTATGAAAAGGAATATACTCGATAAAATAATTAGAAAAGTTGCTCCAGGCACTACAGGGAAAATATGCATTTCTATATAAAAAGGGAGACAAATGTGTAACAAATGTAAGGCAAACAAAAGCGAAGATGTGAAGCTGTTTTAGACCCCAAGGAAATAAAATAAAATCAGAGTGCAAAAGCAACTCTTCTTCATTAGAAAATAATGTAGCAAGATTTCATTTCTTTTCAAAATGCATGAGCTGTACAATAATTCAGCATATTCAGCCAGGCAGAATTAAACTTCACAAGAAAATGTTAAAGAAATTTAAAAGAAATCTGTAGCATAGTCAAGAAAATAAAAAATTCATCATACACAGAAATAATGTTTCTGTAGGACTAAAATGGAATATTTCAAAAGTTAGAGGGAAATATATACTCCATGTCCTGTGTGAATATGCAGAATATATAACATATTTGTTTTACGAATGACTTTTAATTTGCTAATAAATTTGCAACAGCTTCAAATCTTTACTACTGCTAGCCATTACTCTATTTGTACATGTGTAGAGTATTAGTGGTCTTAGGTGTACTTCCTCAATGGCCAAACTTGTAATTCAAATATTAAAAGACATAGAAGGAACTGGCAAAAATATTGCGCTGATGTGCCAAGTCACCATGTCTTCATGGTTATGGACAGCACAGAGTTCATAGTAAGTATTTTATAAATGATTGTGTTTAGGCACTGATTTGTATCATTTCTATTAGTTTGAATAAACTGTTAAGAGGTCACATATGCAGTTTTACAATTAAGTAAATTACAAAAAAAATTAACTTTATTAATATATAAAGAGCAGTATATAAATATATAATGAACAGTGTTTGTAATCTGGTGTTTTAATACAGCTATGATTGTCAAAAAAGATTTTACCTTTTTGATAGCCATGGAATAATACCTAATTGTGGTTTTGATTTGCATTTTCTTAATAATTAGTGATGCTGAACACTTTTTCATATACCTGTCTGCCATTTTCATGTCTTCTTTTGAGAAACGTCTACTCAGATCTTTGTCTGCTTTTTAATCAGTTGATTTATTACTTTTTTTTTTTGCTATTGAGTTGCATGAGTTTCTTATATATTTTAGATATTAATTTCTTATCAGATATATGGTTTGCCAATATCATCTGTCAATATGTAGGCAACTTTTTCACTTTGTCCATTATTTCTTTGGCTGTTCAGAAGTTTTTTAGTTTGATGTAGTCCCGCGTACTTATTTTTACTTTTGCTGCCTGAGCATTTGATGTGACATCCAAAAAATAATTGCCAAAACTAATGTTAAGGAGCTTTTCCCCTATATTTTGTTTTCTTCTAGGAACTTTATGATTTTAGATCTTATATCTAAACCTTCAATCTATTTTTAGTTGATTTTTGTATATTGTGTAAGATATAGATCCAGGGAACCGTTATAAACTGCTTGTGACAATGTACAGTCATATAGAAAGCAGTGTGGAATTTCCTAAAAAAATTGAAAATATATCTACTATATGACCCATCAGTCCCTCTTCTGGGTGTATGCTCAAAGGAAGTGAATTCAGCACCTCATAGGGATATTTGTGATCCCACGTTCATTGCCGCATTATTCACAAGGGCCAAGATATGTAAACAACCTAGTGTTCACTGATGGATAAATAAATAAGAAACTTAAGCAATGGAATATTATTCACCACTATACAACACAGAAATTTACAACAACATGGATGGACCTTGAAGACATTATGCTAAGTGAAATAAGCCAGACACAGCAATAAAAAATACTGCATGATCTCACTTATATGTGCAATCTTAAAAAAAAAAAGTCAAATACAAATTTAGAAGCAGAGGAAGAGTAGAACAGTGGTTAATGAGATGGAGATGGAAAATGGGAAATGTAGGTCAAAGGACACAAAGTTAGTTATATAGGGAGGATAAGCCTAATTATCTAATGCACAGAATGAAGGCAATAGTCAATAACATTGTGTTATACAATGGAAATTTGTAAGAGAATAGATTTTAGGTGCTCTTACTATACAAACACAAAGATAATGGTATGATGGTATCATATCAATTAGATCAACTTGCTTGACTATAGTATTCATTTCATTATATACCTTTATATATTCATAGTTATTAATATATCTATGAATATCAAAACATCACATTGTATGCCTTAAATATATATAATAAAAGAGAACAAAATAGTCTACTCTTTACATATATCTGAAAGTTCCTTTTTTCTAATCATAATTTTTCATTGTTATATTTGTTAATCCAATATTAACAGTTACTTTTATAGAAAGCCAAGCTTAGTCCTTCTTCTAGTATTACAAAAAAAAGTAATTAAAAATCTCCCCTTAGGCAAGGTAAGAAGAAAAAAAATCAAACTTTCTATTTGAGGTAATATGAATAAAATAATAAGTTGTGGTCTTAATCAATTTTAACCACTGATTTATTGTACAGCTACAAGATCTCCACTGTGTCATTTTCTGATTAACTTTAATACCATTCAGTAATATTTTCCATTTCTGGCCCTTTAAAAAAATCTTATAATGATTTACTCAATTGGGTGAATAAATGTTTTCTCTAGAGATATAAAATGATAACTAACAAAATCAAATTAATTAAGAGCAATGAAGAAATTCATGTAACAGTAAACTTGATTTGACATACCTTATAGTTAATAAATGTTTTACATAATTAGTTTATTTGTATTAGTCAGTTTTTAAATTTAAATGTCTCAACTTTTTAAAAGAGAGAAAAAAGTATTGCTATAATCAGCTTATGAAGCCTCTCTCTAATATGAAATTTAAAATAAGAGATAAATAAAAATCGGTATTTGTATGGCATAGAAGAAGCAGCCACTGACTTAATTTTATTAAAAAGTGTTATTTAATAAAATTTAACCTTTCAAAAATTCAGATCATATTTTCAAGTGAATGTTGTTGATTTCAAAGTTGTAAACCTATCTGTATTTCACACACACATATACATTCTTAAGAACTGCAAATCTTTTTTTTTTGAAGTCATATTTATTAGACTAATGTCTGATGAATATAGTTGCACGGTTTGGAGACTATAAAGAGGTAGTGGATGTTGTAATTCCATAAATAAATCTTGAAGGAAATTACAAAACAAGAGTTTTCAAAAATTATCTGAGCATTAGCAATATAATTAGACAAACTGTATCACCTCTAAAGGTGACTCATTTGAAGGTACAGTATATGCTTTAAAAATATGAATTTCATTAGTTTGTAATTAGATCTCGGGCTATAACCTAGCTTGAACGACTTTCTAGCAGAGTTCATCGATGTGTTTTTACACTCGGTAAAATAAGATATGTAAGTACCTGAATGTAGGATTCACCTAGGATGAATAAAAAGAAGCTCCTGGTAGTTATAGAAGCAGGTGTTAAGTGCAGCTGCCCTTGTAACTCAGATGCAACAGAATATGGTTCTTCAAGTTTATACAACCTATCAGAACATTCAGAGTTGAAAATGATTAACAAGCAGATGCCTCAGTCAATAAGGGAACATGTGCCTACTATTAGAAATGCAGATGTGATATATTATGCAGTCCTCTGCAAATCAACAGTAAAAGCACTTATTAAGCATTGACTATTTGCAAGCCAATTTGGAGGTTCAAGTAAAAGAAATTAAGCACAAATGAAAAGTTAACTAAAAACAAAATGTGATTTTTT
>CAUYQG010200951.1:0-27016 GCA_963574415.1 Tarsius wallacei | reverse complement strand
GATGGAACTAGAATCTATAATACTGAGTGACCTCTCACAGAAACAAAGATCGGAGTATCACATGTTCTCACTCATATAGTGAACCTTGAACATCCAACGTAATACTATAAGAAAATGACTGACAGTGGTGGGAAATTATGGGAAGGGGAGGGGAGGGGGGATGGGATTAATGATACTCAATATCTGTCTGGGGACGGGGAGACACCTTTTATCACCAAGGGTGTCTGAACGAAGCATATTTGTATATCTAATCCTTAACTGTACCCCACAATATGATAATAAAAAATACTGATTAATAAAAAAAAAGAAAACAATAGCAACACCAGCAGCAAAAATAAAAGACAAATAATCCCCAACAATGACATCTCTCAGTATATAATAATATGCTGTAGATGTATTATTTATTAAGCTGATAATGACCATGAATATATATCTACATATATATATATAGGGGTGTGTGTATATCTATATATCTGTATCTATATCTATATAGTTATCTATCTATAAATATATATATGTATATATGTATATATTTATTTATTTTTCTGCCACATTAGGAAAAAGCTGCTACCTTTCCCAGTGGTCCCTATCTGGAATCACTGGTAATTCTTTCTGCAGTTCTAGATTATTTTGACTTTGAACTGGTCTTGTCCAGTGCAGAGGTTAAACATTTACTTGCTCAACAGCCTCAGGCCCTGCTTATGGTAGAATATACAATTAGTAATATTGCTCATTTTTTTAATGTCATGAGTTTCAAGGAACAATTTTCCCTAACCACTGATGAATTGCCCCATCCCCATCTACCCCATGCAAATTACCTTCTGCCTTAGCATCTCTGCTTAGCACTACTTAGGATTATCTCTCGCCTTCCCTTATATGCATATCTGTAATTGTGAGAGCCAGAGCCAAGCCTCCACAGCTGCCTGTGTTTTGTCTACAGAATCAACCCTGGCTTTCTCTTTACCATCTGCTTCGAACCTCCTCTCACTTGGCTTTGGGTCTTTTTTTGCAAATATTTGCTTGTTCTATTTGGGATGATGATTCAATTTGTCATTCGTGGAAGTAGTGGTTGTCTATTGATTCTTATATTACCTCTGAGACATTGGCCATTCCTAAACACTATATGGCCAGGTCTGCTAGGCCTTACTCTAAGATTTTCATGAAGAAGGGGGAATTGTACAAGGACCCTTCTGCTGAGTTCCAAAGTCTAAGATACCTGTCTTTCTGTTGAACTCTCCCTCGTCCAGGACCTTGGATCTGCTTTCAAATTACTTCCGTCTCTCTCACCAGTCCTTGTTATTAATGCCTGATAAGATAAGACAACACTGCCCATTTAGCTTCCATCATCAGTCCTAACTTTCCTTTTATTATCACTTTATTAGATGTATGGAAAATGCATGGACGTTGGAGTCAAAAACACCTGGGTTAAAATTTTGGATTTCTAGTACATATTTTAGTATATATAACCTTGGAAACTTTATCTCCTCTAAGTATAAGATTTCTTATCTGTTAAATAAAAACAAAACAAAACAATATTTCTGGATTAGTAGGCAGGTCATTTTTTCTGAATAAAAGTTTATATGTTATTTGATACCATACAGGCAGAACCTTATTTCCAAACTATGCATCTCCTCTTTAAACTAAAATAATGGCTTCTTGGAACTGCATAGTTGGAAAGCCCTTTCTTTTTAAAAATTTGTTATTTAATTTACATATATATTTAATTATTATTTTATTTTAAAGATGTGGGGTACAATTCAGGATTAGGCACACAAGTGATTCATGTACAGGTGAAGTTTGGGCCTCCCATTGATCGTCAGTTCATCTGGTTTAGAATCAGTTACCTTTATTGACGTTATGTGCTTCCCATCTCCCTCCCTCCCCTGGCAGTGTCCAGCTACTACCAGTCCCTTTCTAGTAGTATTATAATAAATGTTAAGGGAGTGAGAATATGTGATACTCATTTCTTTTTTCTGTGTTAGAACACTAAGTATGATAGACTCTAAATCTATCCAAGTTGCTGTGCAGTCCATAATTTTGTTCTTCTTTATGGCAGCATAATATTCCATCATGTATATGTACAACTTTTAAAAAAAATCCAATCCACTTTTGATGGGCAGCATGTTTGTTTCCATGTTTTTGCAATTGTGATTAGTGCTTCATAAAATAAGCATGCCAGGGTAACTTTTTTGTAGAATGATTTGAGTACCTATAGGTATATTCCCAGAAGGGGGATTGCTAGGTCACATGGAAGGCTGACTTTCAGATCTTTTAGAAATCACCAACTGTTTTCCACAGAGGTTTGTACTAATTCACACTCCCACCAATGGTATAGAAGCATTCCCTTTTTCTCCACAACCTAACCCATGACATCAGAGATAAGATAGACAAGTGGGACCTAAAAAAACTGAAAAGCTTTTGCAAAACAAAAGAAACATCAAGGGAGTGGGGAGACAGTCAACAGAATGGGGAAAAAATTTTGACAACTGAATATCTTGCAAAGGCCATATAGAATCTACAAGGAACTCAGACATGCAGAAAGGAAAAAAATCAAACAGACCTATTAAAAAGTGGGCAAAAAAAGCCGGGCTCGGTGACTCAGCCTGTAATCCCACGCCTTGCGAGGCTGAGGTGAGTGGATTGCCTGAGCCCGAGGGTTCGAGACCCACCTGGGCAGGCGAAACCTCATCTCTACAATAAATCAAAAAATTAGCCGGGCGTGGTAGTGCACGCCTGTAGTTCCAGCTACTCGCAAGGCTGAGGCGGAAGGATCGCCGGAGCCCCGCAGGTTGAGGCTGCGGTGGCCGGACCGGCCACTGCACTCCAGTCTGGGCGACGGAGTGAGACGCCAACTCAAAAAAAAAAAAAAGTGGGCAAAATATATGAATAGACACTTCTCAAAAGAAGACATACAGGCAGCCAACTGAAACATGAACAAAATGCTCAGCTTCACTAATCATCAAACAAATGCAAACCAAAACCACAATGAGATACCACCTAACTCCAGTCAGGATGACCATCATTAACAACTCAGAAAACACTTTCAGCAGCCTTAGGAGTCAATACTAATTCAATGTATGAATTCTAACTGTAACATCCCTAACAGGTATCCATTAGTCACAATTAGCTGATTTTATTATTGGAAAGTTTGACAACTTGGAAAGTTTTTAATATTGAGTCACATCCTAATTTCCTATTGCAATTTTTCTTGTATTTATTTGTTGAGTTCCTTCATTTATTTTAAAATCTCTTTTTCTCTTATTTTCCACTTTTTTGAAATCATTATATGCATTATATGTGCAATATACAAATAAAAAATAGTATAGAAAAATAGATTTCTTCAAGAAACTATACTTGATTGGCTGTTAAATTTGCTATTTTTATTCATCACTATGATAACTATGTGAGCCATTTTCAGGAGTGGAAAAAAAATCACCAAAAGCGATGTTTTAAAGACCCAACACTTAGAGCCTTCTGCAATACCCAGAAGAGACAGGATAGATGGGTAGAATATGGGAATTACTCTTTCATTAATTAATTCATAAAAGGTAGACGTTCAATGAGCAAGTCAACTTCTCTACTAGTTCCTGATGGGTTTGTTAGATGGTCACTGAATTTGTCAGTAAAAATATAATACAAATGAATGATCCTTATAAACATACACACAAAAAGAGGAGAGCACTGATAGAATTGTAGAACTCTAGAATGTTATATTAAGTAACAACTATTTGATTCCAAGGTTAATTAGTATATATGAGCTTCAAAAACCAACCTTGATCTCTGCTTTGCTGGCAGAGAGCTCAGTCCTATAAATGCAGGCAGACCCACTGATGAATAATAATTATACCAAGTTTTTTCTTTGTTGAAATATTATGCATCTCTCTCTACTTTCTATCCATTAGATATAATTTTTCACTTTGAGTCATTCATCCATTCATTCATTTGTATATTTTGCCATTTTTCTTTGAAAAAAATATTTGCTGCGTGCCTATTTTGTGCAAAGCTCCATTCTAAGTCAATGATGCAATAATAAAATCATACTGGTTTTTGGTATCATGGAATTTGGAATATATTGGGTGAAATCATTAGTAGTTGGAAAATTACATAATAAATTTAAAGTTACAAATTGTAACAAGTACTATAAAGTGAGATGCAGGGATTTTATAAGACATAAAATAAATGGACCAATTCTGTGGTAACAGTAGTCATAGAGGTCATGGTAGTAGACAAGACACTTCCTGAGAAGAAAAACTTTAAATTGACATCTAAAGAATAAGTCATTGTTAACTAAGCAAGATTTAGATAGCCAAGAGTCCTCATGGATGGAGAATGGCCCATAGGAAGAGTTTGGATTGGGCAAGATTCAGAGATGCAGGTAAGATTAGGACAAAAGTAACTACTTTTTCCCTAAGACATTGCACTGCTGGTCTGTTGTAAATCTTCTCAGTCTATGAATCTTTGTGTCCTTCAGTCTTTCCTTATGTGATGTGAACTCCAGACCCCTTGCCCCTCTTTTTGTTCCACTTTGACCATGATCCAGCTTGTCTTCATATCCTTGGCATATGTTTCTAACAACAGCACATAAATACGTCACTTGGAAAACCAGCACCTCTGAGACTCAAATTGGGGATGGGGAAAATTACAACTGAGGTTCTAAAAATATATCAGAGTAGCCAGGATTCACAAGAGTACCACAAAAGCACTACTGGGTTGTGTGGAAGAAGCTAACCTCAAGCTTTTTCTACTTCTCTCTTCAATGATATCTTGAAAGATAAAAAGGAAGCAAAGTTGATAGATTTGCAATCAGTCTTTAAGTAACTCTGGCCAACATAAATAACATTGTGATGTAGGACAAAAAGAGGCAGAACAGAAGAACTCTTTCATCTATATGTTAATAAACACATATTCATATTTATAAATAAGTATTCATAAATATATAAATCAATATATATTTACAAGAATTACATAATATACCTTTTAAAAATTTTTACCTCTTTTCTCTCAACCTGATGTTCTGCAGAGCCTTTTATTGTTTTTCATAAATAGTTCTCACCCTAGACTAAAAAATGTCACCTGTGGAGATGAAATACCCCAGGTGGACAAAGGGCCAAGTGGCTCCAAAAGAGCCCTGGAAGTTTCAGCTTAATGGATAAAAGGAATTATCTGAAAGGGAGAAGATTGATTCCATAAATAAACTTGACTACCTTTAAGTATTTAATGTGGTGATTGGCCCCATGGAGTCAGTATATCGAGTACATAATGGCATAGTATCCATTCAGACTTTATTCTAAGTCTAACAAGCCTGAACCAGGCTGCATGGCTTTAAATTGTAAATGACAATTTTTGATAGGTCTGTCAGCTTGAGGAGGTTTACTTTAAAGCAAACAGAAAACACTGCAGATTCTTCTATTAATAGGATGACATTCATTTGGAGAGAAGTGGAAAGGCAGTGGATGCCGGCTGTCTTTGAGAGTTTAACTTTGGTCGAGACATCATCTTTGGGACAAGGCAGATTTCCAGAGGAGTATTAAGTATGAGTTCTTAGCGGACAACACTCTTGGTAGCTAAGGAATGAGTGCCTTAGTTCTAAATAGCTTACCCTTTGTACTGCTTGGGTCCATTGCTTCATATAAGTTCATATCATCATGAAACAGTTTTTCCTGAATTCTGTTTGATCACTTCCTGGGGTCAATTACTTGAGGAGAACTGGCAGGATGAAATAATAGCCCCTGTTGCTTCAGACACATTCCAGGCTATCACCGGTATTTATTATTTTCCACTATTACTGTTATTCTAGATTGCTGTACCTCCCAGCATTTCTGCTGGTGGGGTCTCTCGAGACTTCATTCTTGGGGGATTTGAGCTGCTGTTTACTTACTCAGATCATGACTCTTTTACTTTCTGATTTATTATCAAAATTGGGCCAGGGAAGTACCTTGGTTGCTCACTTGGGGTTAAGTGTATTATTTTCTGGCCACATTGTGTAACGGTAGTCTTACTTCCTTCTGAATATCAATGTTAACTGCCCCTGTCCCCTGGTCTTTTGGAGCAAGAGTTCAAAATGACTGTGTGATCATTGTAAATGAAGATTTTATTCTTAGTTATTTTTTTTTTTCTTTTAGGTTCAAAACACCAGAGGATAAGTATATAAAGTTCGATGAGACATATTCACCTCTGAGAATCAATACCTGCAGATCCACAGAACCTAGAATGCAGGATTTTCAATATACATTCACCTATGTTTACCAAGTTATTCTGAATGATAGTAAGTGATGTCAATTCTGATTTAACCCTTTTGTACCTGGGCCATTTATTCTGCTTTTTCTTTGTATTCTACTTACTAGAGATATAGCTTACATAGTAAGTATTTATTTAGGATGTATTTTTAATCCTGAACTTTTCAAGTTCACACAAAACCTTCACAAAAATAAAGCATATAAAAGATCATAAAATAAGTTTTAATGAGTATAAAAGTATTGAGATCATACAGAGTATTTTCCCTAAGTACAAATGAATTAAGTTAGTAATCAATAAAAATAAGATACCTATAGATATTCTAAATATTTAAAATTAGCAGCACACTCATAAATAATTTATCAGTTAAATTTAAAAATTGTAACAAAAGTTAGAAGATATTTTGAAGTGAATGAAAAGGAAAATGTAAAAATTTTGTGAATCAGGTTCACTGGGCACTGGTTACCAACTTGTATGGGTCAGTGAGACAGAATACATGCATACACAACAAGTTATATGAAACAGATTCATTCTTACAGATAGGCAGCAAGGAACAAAATGAGCTTAGGAATGATTCATTGCAAGCTAGTCCCCTAAGTTTCAAGAAAGCTGCGTGATCAACATTATTAGTCATTAGGTAAATGCAAATCAAAACCACAATGAGATTTAATTTTTTTTACTAGAAAGAGCATTTTTTAACACAAAAATGGAAAATAACAATTGATGGCAAGAGTGTTGTGAAATTGAAGACTTCATGCATTGTTGATAAGAATTTATTAATAAAATGATACAGTTATCATGGGGAAAAAAAGAAAGCTGTGTAGAGTGGATGAAGTCTTGACTGTGCATGATTCACTTGCACTGCAGATAAGGGGCTTTAAAAGGCATTCCATGTTTGGTTATATATCTCAAGGGTCATGTGACTTACTGGGAAACACTTGAAAGGACATCCTGCTTCCAGAAGAGAGAAGGAGCAAAGCCTGGCTGTCCCTCAGAGTTCCTCCCCTACCCCTGATACTACATATCCTAGGAGGGACAGTAACAAGACCTGAACAGTTCCAGCAAGCTCTTTCTGTTTTGTATTCCCAGGACATTTTGCAGTTATTCTGAAAACCATAGGCAAAAATAAGCAGCAGGAAAACTGGGTTAGTTCAAGGTTACCCAGAGAACAGTCCTGCACAGGAAAATAATAAATATTTTAACAATGAAGGTGGGAAAAAGTGATGCTGTAGACTGCTGAAGGAGGGAAGGAAGGAGAAGGGGTAAGGGCCACACAACCACACACTGGGTACCAGGTCCACTACCGGGGGAGAGAGGGCTCACTAGAAGCCCAAACCTTACCTGCACACAATTTACTTATGTAGAAAATCTTCACATGTACTCCAAAACTAAAAGAAAATAAAACAGTAAAATAAAATAAAATAAGATAAAAGCTTACACAAATAATAATATAATTTTCATCTAAGATGATGGGAAAAAAATTATCCAAAGTAAGAAAAGAAAATAATAGAAAGAGAAGCAGAAATCATTGCCAACAAAAGCCTCCAAAGCAGAGAAACAAAGAAAATCAACAAATTCAAAATTTGATTCATTGAAAAGATTAAAATTTAATAAAAAACTTTTGCAAAGTGAATAGAAATAAAAGGGAAATATCATAAGTTACCAATACATATGGAAAAGGTCTTGAGTTTACAAGATAATAAATTAGTCACCTTACATAGCATGTTCACATCTTGAAAAAGACAACTTAGTAGAGTGAATACAAAATAGTAGAAATAGAAAATATGAATAACTCTATTAAAGTAATAACTTGTCAAAACTCAATTACACACAACTTTAAATGCAAAGTCTTCATTAAAGAATTCTATAAAATATGAGATAAAACAATATTACAATACTTTTTTCATAAGTATAGTAGGGAAAACAACTTCCCAACCTCTTTCATAGGAGAATAATAATCCCAATACCAAAACCCGAAAAAGACATTCAAAGAAAAGAACCTTGTAGGAAAACACTTATTATGATCATAGATGCAAAAACTCATAGCAGAATATTATCAACTTCTATTGTAATGGCAAGGGGAAACTTATCTCAGGGATGCAAGTCTGGTTAATTATTTGGAAATGATTCAATATAAGATACCATATTAACAAAAAGGGAGACAAATATGATTATATATACAGAAAGAATATTTAACAAAATTCAATGCCCATAATTATAAGAGCTATAAACAATCTGGAAATATCAGAAAACGTTTTCAATTAGATAAGGAACATTTATAAACAAAACAAAAATATTCATCATACTTAATAATGAGGTATTAAGAGATCCTTTCAAGGCAAGGATGCCTGTTTTTACCAGTCCAATATTGTACTGAAATGCCTAGTCTATTACACTAAAGCAAAATAGGAAGATATAAACATTGAAAACTAAAAAGGAAAACTATCTTTATTCCAAAATGACATAATTTTTGTAGAAAATACTGAAGGAATACAAAACATACATTAGAATTTTAAAGTAAATTTAACTGTTTTCAAGAAATAAGTTTATTATAAAAATGTATTCCTATATACTTACAACAATAACTTAGAAATTACATTTTAAAAACCCAATTTTACAAAATGTCAAATATGTAAAATAGTTATAAATTTAATTAAAGAAATGCAATATATCTACATTGACAAGTAAAAACTTCTGATTGAAATAAAGGAGTTGTAAATAAATGGAGGTATAGACCTTGCTTATGGATTCAGAATCAATATATTTAAGTTATTAGTTTTCACTGGTCTAGTTTTGATACAATCTTATTCATCATTCAAGCAGAATTTTGCATTAAAATTGAAAAGATGATTCTAAAATTTATATGGAAAACACAAAACACTGTAATAAACAAAAAAAATCTTGAGAAAGAATAATCAAACTGTAGTACTTATACTACTGATTTTAAGATGTGCTGAAATAATGCCGGAAGAATCAAATGTGGTATTGGTATAACAACAGATACATAAATCAATGGAACAGAATGGGAACACTAAAATAGACTGACACTTACACAGTTAATTGATTTTAAATGAAAATTTCAAAGTAATTCAGTGGGAAAAAACTCCCAGTAATTGCTACAGAAACAGCTAGATTGCTATGTAGGAAAGAATGTGACCCTCAAATCCTACCTTACATGAAATAAAAATTAATCCACGACCCAAACAAGCTAAAACTATAAAATTTACAGGAAAAAAATGTGTATATCCTTGAGGCTTAAAATTAAATTGGGAGACTGAGGTGAGTGGATTGCCTGAGACCGTGGGTTCGAGACCCATCTGGGCAACTTGGCGAGACCTCATCTCTACAGTAAATTAAAAAATTAGCCGGGCGTGGTAGCACACGCCTGTAGTTCCAGATACTTGGAAGGCTGAGTGGAAGGATCACCGAAGCCCAGCAGGACGAGGCTGAGGTGGCTGGGAGTGGCCACTGCACTCCAGTCTGGGCGACAGAGTGAGACTCCAACTCAAAAAAAAAATAAAAATAAAAATAAATAAATAAATAAATAATAAATAAATAAGCAAGTAATAACTATGGAAATGGTGACTATGACTGTATCATATATAAAAACTTCCATTTATACAATATACTATGAAGAAAATAAAAACTACAGACTTGAACAGAATAATTAGAAAACTTTCACAAAGTACTTTGATAAAGATTATATAATAAACTACTATAATTCAGTACTAGAAATGCAAACAGCCCAATTAAGTAAAAAAGTGCGGGGTGGAGGTGGGGGAAAAAACTTCCTAATTTACAAAGGATAAACTACAAATCATCAATAATTTCATTTTAAAAGTGCTCAACATCTTTGGTCACTCAGGAAATGCAAACTGAAACCTCAAAAGACAACACTACACACCCACTAAAATGACATAAATTAAAAATTTACAACACCAATACTGTTGAGGAACAATGAAAACTCTCTTCCCTGATGCTGGGATTGTACAATTGTATAAACACTCGGAAGAAATGTTTGGCAGTTAAAAAACATAAAGATAAGTACACCTACCTTTGACCTAACAATTTTTATTTCCAGGTGTTAACCAGAGAAAGAAAAATACATGTTCATGAAAAGACTTTTGCAATTATATTCATAACTACTTATTTATAATAACCTAAAACTTGGCAACATGTCCATCAACAGGAAAATTGAAAAACACAGTATGGCATATTTTCATCATGGACTAGTATTTAGCAATGAAAAAGAAAAAATACAGAAGATGGATGATTTTCACAGGCACTTTGCTGAGGGAAGCACATCATGCAAAATTATTTTATTTATGTGTAGTTCTATGATAAGCAGGACAAAGCTATTGTTAAAGCATTTTTGAAATTAGTAACATCTAGGGTAATGTTTAGGAAAGAGTACTAGGGAACTTGATGACAAAATATTCTAAATGTTGATAATTCAATGGATTACAAGGCTTTATTATGAATTAGTAATAATAAATCATTGAGTCGTACAATTATGAGGTCCAAAAATTAGGTTTTCAAACTATCCTAGAAAAAGTGCTACAGACCTCACTGCTGAATATCACGATGGCCACATTTGAAGTACTCCCCCTGGGTAGCTATACACCAATGCTAGTGCTTAGTCCACCCATCAAAGCGGTTTTGGAACTCTTTTTCTGGAATGGCCATCAAAGTCATTATCATTATTTGTTGGTCTGACAATTAAGTTTGAGAACTTACCACTATGGGCTTACATTGGCAGCACTGTATAAATAACAGTATTGGAACACCCTCCCTGACTCACCTGATCTGGCTCTCAATGACTTTTTTATTTACACAGAGATAAAGGAAATATTGAAAGGAAGACATTTGATGACATTCAGAACATCAAGGGTAATACAACGATGTCTCTGATAGCCATTCTAGAAAAAGTCCCCAAATTGCTTTGATGGATGGACTAGGCGCTGGCATTGGTGCATAGCTTTCCAAAGGGAGTACTTCGAAGGTGACCATAGTGATATTTGGCAATGAGGTATGTAGCACTTTTTCCAGTATGAGTTTGCGAAATTAGTTGTTGGTCTGTAAGATTTGTGCAGTTAATAGTATTCAACCTCAAAGAAAAAGAAACAACAACAACAACAAAATATTGTAACCAACCACTGGAGATGCAAAGTCTATAATCATGTCTGTTTACTATATCATCCAAGCAACAGTCTCTGAACTCTTTTTCCTTGCATCTTTTGTATTTGTCAGAATTGATAAGATGACTATAGAAATAAGGCACAGCCAATATGTAAAGCCATGACAAGCAGTGAACTCTCTTGCCTGATGTTTTTATGATATTTCTTAAATACTATGAATCAGTAGGGTTTTTCGCTAAAAACAAAAATTTTAATAAATTCTCACTGGCTTCAGCTACTAGTAGTCTAAATTATACTTTGGTAACAAAGTCATATGGTCTCAGGAGTGGGAATGGATCAGATATTAAGAGTTAGAACAAAGAATGTTGAATATACAAATACAAATGTACTTTTAAATTTGGTTATTTTGAATAACTGATGTTTCCTCCAAGATTTTTGGTTATATCTACTCCATTGTTGATATCTGGTAATTGAGTAATGAGTGAATTGAATTATGTGTTATGAGCAGGTGTGACAGTCTCTGACTTATCAGAGTATTACTTAGTGTATAACAGGGCTAAGTGAAGGAGGAAAGCAACTTGATAGTCAAACTTGCTTGATACGCCTACTATGAGGGCTGGATTCTTAAGTATTATTCAAATTATTTTGTTTCATCTACTAACCATAATCACTTTCTGAAATGGAAAATGTTACTTTAAATTAAATTAAATTAAATTAATTTATTGTGGACATAAAAGCCTTTGAACTTTTTACTACAACCTAAAGCATATTTTATTGAAACTCCATCTTATTAACATGTAGAATCTTACTCCTTTTTTCTTTCCACGGAAATTTCACCACATTTTATTTTGTGAAGACAGTATTTAAATGGTGATTTTTTTCCTCATTATTAGAAAACATGAAGCAATGGCACAGATGTGATGCCTACCTGGTCATATTTGCAAATGGGCCTATTCTCATGTGTTGACTGAGTGGGTATGAATTGAAAAGCACTGAGATGGTGATATCCTTGATTCTTAAACCTCTTCTGTGTTTTAAGAACACATCTTTTTTTTCACTTTGATGAACCATGATTTCTCTCTCTCTCTACTTATTTTGCTCATGTATGTTTGTTCATTAAGCAAAGCTTTTATTTTTTAATTAATTAATGGATTAATTAATTAATTAATGTTAGTACTGACTGTGTCAAGCATTGCTCCAGCATTGGAACTTCAATGATGAAGAAAACTGACAAGGCTTGTGCTCTTGCAGAGCCTGCATTCTATCCAGGGAAGATAGAAATTAAGCTCATAAACAATAAGTAGACAAGATTTCAGTTTCTGATAAATTCAAAAAACAAAAAAAAGAAAATACTATAAATGGCAACATAGAGGAGGGACAGAAGTAGGGGGAAGCTGCTTAGACTGGGTGAACTGGCTTCTCCAAGGAAGTAAAATTCGATTGAGATCTGAGTGATGGGTGGGGTCGGTAATGAAGCAATCTGGGGAAGAATATTGCAGACTCAGGAAACAAATTTAAAATCCTGGTGAATGTATTGAGAAGTCCTTTGAAGACCAATATGACTGGGACATATTGAAAGGAAGAAAATTGATAAGAAATGAAATCAGGAATCTAGGAAACATACAAATCATTGCTTGGAAACACTGACATGTTTTAAGCATGTGGATAACTGATATCCACATGAAAGCAGGGTGCCAGGGTTCTTATGATTCCAGTATCCATATGAATACAAATAAAAAAAAAATTACCACAGTCAAAACACTGACATGTTTTAAGCCAAAGCCATCACTATTTTCTACCTGAATTATGCCAATGACCTCTTAACTAGTCACCATTAAGCTGAATAGCTTCTTGCCCACTGTTTTCATAACTTGGTTGAAGGTTGATTGTAATGCATATTGGAAAGAATACTGATACAAGACAAAGATATGCAAGGGTTGTTAAAAATGATTAACTCTTAGTAACTTTGTGCATTTCCAAAAAAAAAAAAAAAAACAGAAAAGATGGGCTAGATCCTGCTTATGTTGCAACTTAAATAGGAGTTCTGAGGGAAAACAATGCTTGAGAAGGAGCAAAAACAATTCATTTGTTGGTTTGCTGGAGTGGAAGTCAGCTAGAACTAGGTTTGTCACGAAGCCCTAGTCAAAGAAAATTTTAAAATACTGAGAGGGGAATTGACTGTCATGATAATGACTGAGTAGATTATATTAGACTAATATACCTGCCGATACAATGATAAACTCTGAATAATATTTATCGGAAAATATAGTATCTGAAGGAATTGAAATGCAATCCAAAGCAGGGTGCCATGATTCTTATGATTCCAGTATCTGTATGAATATGAATTAAAAAAATTTCCACAATCAAAATAATCACAAAAAACAATAATTAAGCTGAATAACTTAAATTATCTGACTTTAAGATATTGTTTAAAACTACACTAATCAAGATAGTGTCATATTGTCAAAAAATTATTAATGAAACAGATTTGAATTTATAGAACATACACATATGTTCAAATAATTTTCATCAAACATATAAAAGTAGATAAATAAAGGGAAGAAAATTATTCTTAACAAATGGTGCAGGAACAATAGGATATTTGTATAAAGAAAAAATGAACTTTAACCACTCCCTCCTACTGTACATAAAAATTAAGTGTGAGAGCTAACACATCAGGCATTTAGAAAAAACAGTTTAATAACTTTGCAATCTGGGGGTAGTTAAACATTTCTTAAATATTAGAGAACTTCCAATGACCATAAAAATGTAAGAAGTGAACTTCATCAAAATTAAAAATTTCTGTTCATGAAATACACAATTAAAAATTAATAGATAAACCACAAAGTAGAAAAATATATTCACAAAGCATGACAAAGGTCCGACAAAGTCAAACATACAGGATGCTCTCAAGATTCCCATGCCTATTATCTATGTTGTGTAGAAACTCTCTGCCCTAAAGTGGGGTTAGGACCTATGAGTATGATGAAAGTCACTTTCTTGATTGGATTTTAATATATACAACTCTGTCCTAGCAGAATAGAATGATATTCTCCAGCTAGCTTTGAGGAACTGAGCTACTGTGTTGCGTTGGCCACAAGGTTAGGACCTCTACAGATCCTTTAATCATTTAGGAGCTAAAAACAACTTTGAGCCTGCAAGAAAATGGGGACATTAGTCCAACAACTGCAAGAAACTGAATTCTGCCAGTAATCTGAATGAGTTTGAAAGAGGCCCAAGCTCCAGCTGAGAATAGAACTCCAGACACTAGTCTTGGGAGACCTTAAGCAAAGAACTCGCTTGCATTGTGCCAGTCTTCAGACCTACAGACATAGAAAAACAACAAATAGGTGTTGTTTTAAACCACTAGATTAGTGGTAACTTATTATGCACCAATAGAAAACTAATGCACACTAGCTATTTATCATCCTCCTTTGGCTGAAATGTATTCAATAGTTTTCACCTACTGATTCTTTGAACATTTTTTTTCTTTTATCTTGATCTTTCTGAAAGTGTGATATATAAGTTATAAAACTGTGCTTGGTATGTCTTTAGAAAAGGAAGATATAAAGTGGTTCACCATGTTGTGATCAATCCCAGTGTCTATGGGATCAAAATTCCAGGTTTGCAAATCATAGTGTCCTTGTTTTCAGCCACTGTATACCTTATGTACATGTTTAATTTGATTCTCATCCCAAGCAAGAATTTGTAATTAATTCCTCTGGACTCTGACCTTCACCAAAGATATGTTGTTTTAGATTAAGCTTTCCTGGTTCATTAAAGCTCATATTTTTTTCCCAACGTTGAAGTTAATTTACTGACTACTAGCACAGCTATCTCATTCTTCAGATCTTTTTCTCTTTCTCTGTTTTAAGTGGTAACTTTAAAAATCTGGGGCAAATGTAGAAATGTTTCAAGACTTGCATTCATTAAAATAACCAAGCATTTAGTTCACAGAAGTTGAAATACAGAAAAGTGAATTTTAATTGAGAATCCAAGATGCTTGCCTCAAGTATACAGATTAAATTAATATGCTTTTAACCTATTAATCTGAGTTATTTAATTTCTACTTCTCAATCCAGGGCTTAGTGGATAACTGTATACCAATTTCTGACAGGAACAAAAAGTCATCAATGAAAGCCTTTTAGAAAAAGCTATTATTGATATTTTTCTACCTTCAATGAAGTCTCTTGCTCAGACTAATCATTAAAAAGTAGTTCCTGTTAAGCTAGATTTCAGCCAGATTAATGTGATTCTGTTCATATGACAGCTAATTTTGAGCAGGGTTTTGACTAAAGATTTTTGAGGTGTTGGGTGATTCAAGATGGCTCAGTAAAAAAGGATATTATAATAGAGGCCAAGGATCTGAATTCTTGATTTGACTGTCTCACTTATTCACACTTTATTTTTCTTTTGATAGCACACATACAATTTTAAATTAATTTTTGTGTTGATTTGCTTTATATCAGACAAAAGGTAGTGTTCCATGGGTTCATATATGTGACTGTCTTGCTCCCAAGTGTATTTCTGACACATAACACATTGCTAGTTATAGAATGCTGAAATGAATTAAATAGTTCTTATGTATGTGAACCAAATTTCTTTCAGTATCTCATTTATTTTTCATAGCATCCTATTGAAGAGAAAATAAATATCCTATTTATGGATTTAAAAATGTCCTCAATCAGGTTATTTTGTAAGCAAAAGAATCAAAATCTGAAACCACATCTGTGGAGTCAACTTGCCCAGTCAAAACTGAGGGCATGAGCCTTAAGTTTGTTAGATAATCAAACAGTGGGCCTACAGGAAGATCTTTTCTTCTTTGAAAAAAAATTCAATAAGGGTGTTGAAGGTAGAATTCTAAGATGGTCCCACCAGTTTTCTAGCTCCTTGTGATTACAACACAGTTATTCAAAGAAACACTAATGTAGGCAATTCTCTGAAAGAATTTTGCAGATATAATTAAGTCCTTAAATCATTGTTTTTTAAAAATTATTTTAATTTTGATTCAAGGAGTACAGGTGTAGGTTTATTATATTGAGTTTCCATTGGTAGTAAGCACGGTACGCAATGGGTGACTTTTCAATCCTTACCCCCATTCCCCCTCTCCCCTTTAGGACTTCACAGTGTCTGTTGTTCCTATCCTTGTGCCCTTATGTATTTGGTGTTTAGCTCCCACTTAGAGGTGGGGACATGCAGCATGCAGTTTTTTGTTTCCGTGATACTTATCTTAGAATGATTATTTCCAGTTGCATCTTTGTTGATGTAAGGTACATAATTTTGTTCTTTATTATGACTGCACAGTATTTTATGGTGTATATGTACCACAGTTTCTTTATCTAGTTCAGTACTTATGGGCACCTATGTTGGTTAAGTGCTTTTGCTATTGTGAATAATGCTGTAATAAATAAACAAGTGCAAGTGTTTTTTGGTAGCGTGATTTATACTCTTTCAGGTATATAGCCAGTAGTATCATTGATAGATCAAATGAAAAATTTATTTTTAGTTCTTTAAGAAATCTCCAAACTGCTTTCCATAGGGGCTACACTAGCTTACATTTTCACTAATTGTTCCCTTTTCTCTGCAACATCACCAACATCTGTTTTTTTGAGTTATTGAATATAGCTTTTTGACATATGTAAAATGGTACCTCATTGTGGTTTTAATAGCATGTCTCTGATGATTAGTGCTATATAAAATTCTTTAGTTTTATTAGTCTCCACTTGTCAATTTTTGTTTTTGCTGCATTTGCTTTTAAGGGCTTGGTACTGGTACAAAATTAGACACAAAGACCAATAGAGCAGAAAATTCAGAAATAAAACCTCTGTCTCACAACCTCTCATCTTTGGAAAAGATGACAAACACTTAGAAAAGGATACCCTATTTCATAAGCGTTCTTAGAAAACAGAGTAACCATATGCAGAAGAATAAAGTTGGACCCCTTCTTCTCACCATATACAAAAATTAACTCAAGATGAATTAATGTCTTAATTATAAGGCCGCAAACTATAAAAATCCTAGAAAAATGCCTAGGAAACACTCTTTTGAACATCTACCTAAATCGATGAATCTGTGAGCCTAGAAGAAAGCCATTTTAATGCTTAGATAAAAACTTATTTTCTGGCCAATACCTTGATTTCAGTTTGGTGAGACCCCCCAAACAGAGATTTGGTCATCTTGGACCTAGATTTCTGATACACAGAAATGTGAAATAATAAGTGGGTATTATCACAAGTCACTACATTGTTGTCATTTGTTAGGTAATGATAGAAAAGGAATATATAGGAAGTGACTTCAACATACTGGAAATTGACCTGGTTTGGTTTCATGCTAGGTAAGAAAAGTAGGTGATATATGGTGCCAGTGGATAAACAAATATCAGATAATAACAAAGTACTAGATTTGGGGTCCTGGTCCTGCTCTGTAAGTAAAAAGATGTTTCCTTCCAAATGACTTAAATTTCTTACAATCTTCTTAGTGGATTATTTAAAAACTGTATACATCCATGTATATATTACTCTATGCTTTGTCCATTTTTTTTTGGTCATTCGAATGTGTCTAATAACCATAATTCCTTTGTAATAGAATTGTTTTAAGGATCAATCGAACAAGTTCACAATTAATTATTATAAGTAAAGACTATAAAGATTTGAAAGGTTGTTTGACAGCCTGTTTTTTTCCCTATTACCTTTAGTGTTTGGGGTCATTCTTACATACGTGCCTTAAAATGTGATAATTTTGGGTAAGTATTAAACATCTCTGATAATAAGGTTATATACTGAAATGTATGAGGACATATAGTATTTTCCTCTTCAAAGGGAAAAGTTGACAAAGAGTCATATTTCATGCTATACACTTATTTCAACAGTGTTTTTCATATATGCTAAAGAAATTCTAGTCCAGATATTTTAATGACTAATTTTGGAATTTTGAGAGTAGAATTAACATTTATGAAAAGACAAGCCCTAAGAAATAAGTTGAGGGATAACAATTATGGTTTAACTTGACCTTCTATATTATTTCTATCATAAACACACAAACTACTCATGCAGTTTTGATTCTGTTCAATACCATTGTTTCTGCTCTTCTTGAGCCTAAAATGACCTTGAATTTATTAATCTGTTAATTTTTTTCTTGTTTTTCTGTAGTCTGAAAGATCAAAATGGATACCCCTTTATCAACTACGATAGTCCTAAGCTTTAGGAGACCAAGTTACCTACTGATTGAGAGCACAGGGCCTGGCTAGCATAGCGACTTTCTAAATTCCTATGGCTAAACTCTCTAACAATAGGAACTATCAACTCCAATTTACAGCCCAGACCAATACAACTGAATAGGCAGAGGGCAGCCTTACAGAGACTTTAGGCCAGTTTCAGCCAGCTAACAGAAGCTGAACACAGTATTTGTGTCCAATAGTTCAATTGTTGATGTGAAGAGACAAATTCTACCTCATTTTAATGTAAAACCCTTCCCTAAAGTGAACATGTGATATATGTTACATTCATGTTTACTCAATTTGCATGTGCTGGGTTCCCCTCATAAATATGTATAGTTTTCCTCAAAACCTGCTGAATGTATATGTTACTGGCCCTGTGAGATATGAAACCCAACCTGTTCTTCCCTCTTGGAAAGGGAGCACCTTCATCCATGCTGGAGATTTTCTCTTCCTGACTTGCAAATCAATATTATTATAAAGCTCTCTTTTCTGTTGTTTAGTCGTCCTGGTGGTCTTTTGGACAGTACTCCAAAAGGTCACTTCTTTCTGGCGCCTCCCAGATAGAATGAACCTCTTCCTTTTCTTCACTCCTACCCCATTCTGCTTTGATATATTTAGCCCTGGATCTGTTTCCCTCCTTTATATTTTGAGTTCTAAGAAGGCAAGACTGTATCTTATTTGCATCTTTATGTGGCCAGCTTGGATATATTGGGCAAATATGTGCTCAATAATTTTGCAAAACAAATGAAGATAGAGGAAAATAAAACTAGTTTGAGTTATCCATTTCAAAATTATGGAAATGATAATAATCATCTTTACAGTTCATTAAAAATAGGAGTATGCTGTTTTCATATATTCACTATCAATATGACATCATTATCTGAATGGCTTATATGTTAATCTTGACTAATATGTTAATCTTGATTACCTGACCAAGACAGAGTTTGTCAGGTCTTTTCATTGAAAGGTACTCTTTTTCTGTTTTGTTTTGTTTTCCACATTGTACTCTTCAGAAATAAGTTGCTACAAGCAGCTCACACTTAAAAGGTAGGGAGTTATGCTCTACCTACTTGAAGGGAAATTATCATCATAAATTATTTACCTCTGTTGTCTTATTTCTATGAGAAGCATAAATTCAAGCTAATCCTCAGAATACCTGCTCTCTCAATCAATTGGACATTTCATAAAACATCTAATCAATACTTCTCAAGACAGTGATGAATATGCAAGAAAAATTGTCACAGCCTAGAGGAGTCTAAGGAGACATGACAATTAAATATGATGTGGTTTTCTGGATGGAATCCTGGAACAGAAAAGACATTAGTTAAAATGTGAAGAAATCTGAATAAAGCATGTTCTTTAATTAATAGCAATGTATCAATATTGCTTCATTAATTTTAACAAGTATTTTATACTTATATAAGTTATTAACCAGTAGGAAAAATCTGTATGGCATACATGGAAATTTATGTACTAATTGCAACTCTCTGTTGATCCAAAGCTACGATAAAATAAAAATTATTGAACTCAAGAGAATGAAAAGACATGCCACTGACTGGGAGAAAATATTTGCAAAAGACATATCTAATAAAGAACTACTATCCAAAATATACAAAGAACTCTAAAACTCAATAATAAAAAGAAAACCTGATTAAAAAATGGGCAAAAGACTTTAACAGATACCTCACCAAAGAAGATATATGGATATTAACTGAACATGCAAAAATATGTTTAACATTATATTTTATTAGGATATTGCAAATTAAAATGACAATGAGATACTACTACACACCTATTAGAATTGTCAAAATGTAAATCATTGATAACACCAAATGCTGGTGAGGATATGGAACATTTGGGACTCTCATACATTGCTGGTTTTATTAACTTTTACTTACTTTTTCATCTACAAGCCATTGGTCCATCCAAATTATACAAGAATGTTTACAACTATTACTCAGTGTTGCTGGAGTAATCTGAGGCATAATGCACATGAAGGTATTTTAAAATACAAACACATGAGTAATCATTACTGAAAATTAGGCTGTTTTCTTTTTCTATTTTACCTTTATTGAATCAGCACTATATTTCTTAGAATAATTGTGTCTGTATATCTTATCTTGAAACAGTTGTGTGATAAATACATAAATTGTCATAACTAGATACTAGGATAATCTTTCTGATTGCATTGTTCTGTCACTTTTTCATTCAGCTTACTACTATTTTGTTTTTATTCATCTTTAATAATCAATAAAAATTTTTAAAAATTGTCTTGAATATACATAACATTGAGTTTTCTAGGTTATTTTGTGTCTTATAAAAGAATGACTTTCCTCTTTGTTTTGGTGTAATTTATATGGAAAAAAGATTTCCTGGAATTTATAAGGGAAAATCAAATGAACTAATTTTCATCTGGCTAGTAAAAAATGAAGAAAAACTCTTTTAAATTTTTTTTGTTTGTTTGTTAAGAAGAAAACATTTGCATGTGACTGATATAACTTGGTCTCTGTAATAGCTCCACCTTGGTGCTTTGAAACATTAATCTTAGGGGCGACCCCTTCAGGTCCCCTCCTACTGTGGGAGATTTTCTGTCCTCTCAATAAATCCTGCTTTCAAAAACAATTAATCTTAGAATTTTTATCTAATTTTTAAGAGATTCATTGTTTTAGGGAACCGAATATAAAATAATATGCTTTTCTTTTGTACTAACTCTAAAGCCTAGTCAGATTCCCCAGCGCTGTTTGTAACTTGCCTCCATTATTTTCCTTACCACAAGTCTCTTGAAATTCCCAGCATGCCTCAGAGCTGAAGCCACAAGGACTGCGATGTTTAGAGTTGGACAAAATGGGAAAGTAAGCAGTGGTCTGAAGTAGCATTACTTCTTGTTTTGTGAGAAATGTTTCTTTCCAGAAGCCTTTTCACATTCCTTTTCCTATTTCAATCACTTACTTTCTAAGATATGTATCCCCATCTGTCATAAATGCCTAAAAAGTGTCAAGGAAATACCTCTCCTAAACCATGATGTTAGGTAAGCTGTTTTCTGACAACTTGAAGGCTTGTCACAGTTCTTCTCTGCCACCAACACTGAAGGATACTTGCCCCACAAATAAATCTTATAATTTTTTCCTGTTCTCTGTCTTCTGCTTTTATTTATTTTGTCTTTAATGGAAATTTCTTCATGTCCCTACTTCATACTAAAGGCTTTGCTAACAGGAGGTTATAGAGATAAATGTGACAGAGTGCCTATTCAAGAAGCACATACTGTGTTTGCAGTGATTTATGTATGGATAACTGAAGTGCTAAGTGGTATAACTGGGATAAAAATAATGGGATAAGCACTTATATTATCTACAGAAATAATAGTGAAGAGTTGCTAAATGTTTATCTTCATGCAGTGCAGAAAGGATTAGGAAGCATGAAGTATCATTCTTCTAATTGCACTAGAAAGTCAATTGCTTGGGTGTGGGTGGAAGTAGAAATTCCAATGGCATCTGTAACAGAAAAAGAAAATAGAAAAATCACAGAGATTTTGATTTTGATAAAGGGATACTTGGGGAATCTTAAGAAATAGAGAAAGCATTGGGAAAGCTTTTTAGCATGTTCCATATTTGTTTTACCTCTGACAGAGAGATATCAAAATAAGTCTTGGTAGTTAACCTTGCTTAAACAGCATTTGCAATCTACCATCTTGATTACTGTCAGTCCTCCAAACTTTTTTGTCCTCACAGTCTTAATAAATTTTAATAACTGTTACTAGATTGTGAGTGAATATTGTTTTATATTCTTCAAAAGATGGGGGTAAATAAGTGAACTGCTTTTACACTACTTTTTTTGTATTTATTTTGAATGAATCATTGGGCTAAAATTAAGCTAAGAAAAGTTTTTGCTTATGTACATGTTATCAAGAGTCATTTTTTTTGAAAAGTGAATGATTTTCTGTTTGTAAAGTGATGAAATGTGTCCTAAGAGAGATGGTACCTGATGAAGGTAAATAGGAGTTTTATAGAAGGTTTACAATAAAAAAAAATTGGGTTCCAGTTTACAATGACTCACTAGAAGGAGCTAGCAGCACCCCTCTAGTGCAGAGGAATCAAAATAGTGAGTAAACAATAGCTCAAAACTCACAATAGTGAGTAAGCAATAGATCTTCTGGGAGAGCACACAGATGTTTACCATGATGGGAACCAATGGAGAATAGAGGAGAGCAAGGATGGGTAGCCTGCAAAGCCAGCACCAGTGCAGAGCTGGGTGACAATTCCTTACACAGGGAATGGCGTGAATGACTGAGAGATTCTCCGGGGTTCCATGTCTCTGCCATGGAAGTTTGCAACTCTGGTCAAAGGAAAGCCCCTTGATTGTACAGCCTCCGGTAAAACACAGGGAACTGCCTGGTGTCTGGTCACAGGCACTACTGAAGCTCACTTGGAAGCTCACAGGCTCTTGTTCCCTGAGCAGTTTAGCATGGGTTGCTGCTGCCCTGCCAACAGGGAAAATAGGCACTTTCGTTTACTCCCAAGACAGATACCTCAGCCACAAAGAAAGGAAGCAACAGACAACACACCATATGGCCTACACCTCCCCTGCACCTCTGCTGCTTGTTTGCTTTGAAGACAGGCACTGCCACACCTTCTCCACTCTTATCTGAACATTGCAGCTGCAGTCTGTCTCCCAGAATCTGCTGGCTTCCAGAGGCTTCTGGTAGGTTCCCCACAGCCTCCATCACGACTGCCTCTGCCCTCTTCATATTTGGGCGAGAAAAGGAACGAGGAAGCTGGACACCTTGGTGGTTCATGGCCAGCTAGGACTTCCCTACTTCTGTGGAAGTCATCCAACATGGTACAGCTACCCTGCCTCTTTTAAACACTGGCTAAAGTTCAGTGCTCTTCTGAAGGCCCCATTTTAAGAGATCACTGCTGGACCCTTACAAGTTGCTGTCACTGCTGACTCCTCCCCTGCCACCCATGCATGGGTTAAAGAGGGAGGGGAAAGACAGGACACTTCTCTTCACCCCACAATGGGTGCTGTAGACTCCTGTCCCAATGAATCATTGTCAGATGGGGCCTTTCTGCTTCCACAGCAAACTCCCTGGCACAGCACCTCCATTTGTCCCTGAATGAATATTGACATTTTGACTCAGCAACCCTGAGGTCTCTACTGTTAGAGGTCAGTATTAGGCTCTCCCCAGCTACTGACATTACTGTCCTGTCCCTGTCATTTGTTGCTCATAGAGATAATGGGAAATAGGACACTAAAGTAAGCCAATTGACCATACACAGCATACACCAGTCATACCTACAAGGGAAAAAAGAAAAAAACCTCAAAATGTCCCATTCCAACAATAGAACATTTTTTTAAAAGGAAGAAAAAGTAAAGTCAGATCTCCCCAGATAAAAATAGACTGGCATAAGGACCCTGACAATACCAAAAGGCAGAGTTTTTTGATACCTCCAAAAGATTGCTCAGCTCTTTAGCAATGTTGAAAATGACAGATATAGAATTCCAAATATACATGACAACAAACTCAGTGAGATCCAGGAAAAAGTGGAAATCCAAACAAAAAAGTCACAAAAATGATCCAGGAATTGAGAGATGATATGGCCAATATAAGAATGAATCATACTGAACCTCTGGAATTGAAGAATTCACTTCAAGAATTTCAAAATACAATCACTAGCCTTAACAACAGACTAGATTGCACAGAAGAAATAATTTTAGAGCTTGAATACTGATTCTTTAAGTCAGTCCAGTTAGACAAACAATAAGAAAAAAATACTTTAAAAAATGAACAAGGCCTTTGATAAATAAGAGATTTTATAAAGAGACAAAATGTGTAACTGATTGACATTTCAGAGACAGAAGAGAATGGAAACAACCTAAATTAGTATTTGGGGTCATAATCCAAGAAAACTTCCCCATCTTTCTAGAGACGGCTATTACTGGTTCAAGACATTCAGAGAATGCCCATGAGATGTTATGTAAAGTTACCTTCTCCAAGGCACTTAAGTGTCAAATTAACCAATGTCAATGGAAAAGAAAAATGTTAAAGGGAACTAGAGAGAAAGGCCATACCACCTACCAAGAAAGAACCGCTATACTAACAGTGAACCTCTCAGCAGAAACCTGGTAAACAAGAAGAGATTGAGGGCCAATGTTTAGCATTCTTAAATAATAGAAATGCAAGCAAGTAATTTTTTACTCTGCTAAAGTAAACTTCATATACAAAGGTGAAATAAAGTCTTTCCTAAGCAATCAAGCACCTAGTGAATTCATGACCACCAGTCCAGTCAATGGAGTGTATTGCCTAACACACACACACACACACACACACACACACACACAAGCACAGAGCCCAAAGACCCTATAAAGCAACCACAAAACCAAGACTAAAAAGCAATTAGCAAACCACATTATGAGATGAGCAAAAACCTCACATCCAAGTAGTAACTTTGAATATAAATCACCTAAATGCCTCACTTGAAGACAATAGAGTGGCAAACTGAAAATTTTTTAAAAAAAATCCATCTTTGTCTTCAAGAGACTCACATCATTTTTAATGATACCCGTAAACTGAAGGTAAATGGATAAAGATCTACCATAAAAATGTAAAACAAAAAAGAACAGGGGCTGCTATTTTTATATCGAATAAACATACTTTAAACAAACAATAGTGCAAAAGGAAAATGAATGGCATTACATAATGATAGTGGGTTAAATCCAATAAAAAGTCAATCCTATGCTCAGTAATAAAGCAAGTTGATATAAATTTCAAAAATTGAAATCATACTAAGCATTATCTCTGACCACAGTGGAACAAAATAGAAATTAAAACCAAGAGGACCCTCTGAACTTCACAAACATGGAAACCAAACAACTTAGCAGCAGCATCTTTCAGAAAAAATTTTTTAAAAATTCTTAAATTCATATGGAAACAAGATAGGAGTCTGAATAGCCAAAACAATCTTAAACAAAACAAACAAATAAACAAACCTGGAGGCATCATATTACCTAGTTTCAAACATTACTACAAGGCTATAGTGACAGAAACATCGCGATAATGGCATAAAAATAGACACATAGACCAATGGACTAGAATAAAGAGCTCAGAAATACAGCCACTCATCTACTACCAACTGATCTTCAACAAAGTCAGCTAAAATACACATTGGGAAAGGACACTGTATTCAATAAATAGTGGTGGGACACTGGCTAAACATGTGTAGAAGAATGAAGTTGGACCCCTATCTCATACCAGATACAAAAATAATTTAATATCCATTAAACACTTAAATATATGGCCTTGAACTATAAAAATTCTAATAGAAAATCTAAGAGACACTCTTCTGACAACAAATTTATGTCCAAGTTCTCAAAAGCAGATGCAGTAAAGACAAAATTGACAAGTGGGACCTAACTAAACTAAAGAGGTGTGCACAGCAAAATAGCTATCAATACAGCAAGTAGATGACCTTCAGAATAGTAGGAAATATTTGCAAACTGCATCTGGCAGAGAATTAATACCAAGAATCTATAAATAACTTAAAGGAATTAAAAAAAAACATTAAACAGTCGGCAAAGGACATGAACAGACACTTCTCAAAAGAAGACATACAAATACAAAACACACATGAAAAAATGGTCAACATCATTAATCATCAGAGAAATGCAAATCAAAACCACAATGAAATACCATTTCACATCAGTCAAAATAGGTATTAATACCAAGTTAAAAAGCAATAGAGGCTGGCAAGTTTGTGAAGAAAAAGGGAAGCTCATATGCTGCTGGTGAGAATGTAAACCAGTTCAGTCCCTGTGGAGAGCAGTTTGGATATTTCTCAAACAACTAAAAATAGAATTAATACTCAAGCAAGCAATCATATTAGTGGATATAATCCCAAAGGAACAAAAATTATTCTACCAAAAATACACCTTTACTCATATGTTTATTGCTGCACTATTCACGGTCGCCAAGACATGAGACCAACCTATGTACCCAACATGCTGGACTGAATAAAGAAAATGAGGTACATATACACCATGGAATACCATGCAGTCATTTAAAAAGCACAAAATTATGTTCTTTGCCACAATGTAGATGCAGTTGGAGGTTATCATTCTAAGTAAATTAATGCAGAAACAGAAAACTGAATACTGCATGTTCTCACTTGTAAGTGAGGGCTAAAAGCTGAGTATATATGGACATAAAGATGAGAATAATAGACACTGGAAACTCTTCTTTTTTTTTTTTGGGTTGTGGTCTCACTGTCGCCCAGACTGGAGTGCAGTGGCTGCTCCCGGCCACCGCAGCCTCGACCTGCTGGGCTCCGGCCATCCTTCCGCCTCAGCCTTCCGAGTAAATGGAATTACAGGCGCGCGCTACCATGCCCGGCTGATTTTTTGATTTATTGTAGAGATGAGAGCTCGCCAAGTT
>CAUYQG010200937.1:0-10028 GCA_963574415.1 Tarsius wallacei | reverse complement strand
CGCCTGTAGTTCCAGCTACTTGGAAGGCTGAGGCGGAAGGATCACCGGAGCCCAGCAGGTCGAGGCTGCGGTGGCCGGGAGCAGCCACTGCACTCCAGTCTGGGCGACAGAGTGAGACTCCAACTCAAAAAAAAAAAAAAGGGCAAATACCCCAGAGGAGTGCTGGTCTCCACCCTCTCACTTTCACAATGGAGCAAAGACCTAAGGGTTTATAACATGAAGGCTGTATTGGGAGAAAAAGTTAAGAAAAGTGTTCAGAAGGAGATTGGTGCATAGAAGGTGAATTCTGCAAATTATTCAAGACCAGAGATCAACCTGGATGAATATCTTGAAATTTTGCAGCCAGGAATGCTAGATGGTTTCAACAGACATACGGGACACACATTTATATGTCTGGTTTCTTTTCTTTATTTTTTTTTTCCAGTTTGTTTCCTGGATTTAAAGCTCAAAAATAGGGCTCCCCAGTCCAAATCCAGACACCTGGCAACCCCAGTGGTAACTTTTACTGAAAGCTGCCGGTTTCCTCTTTCACCGGCCGAAGCACAAACAGCCACACCCCAGCCAATGTCACTTAGGCTGCAGCCTGCCTTCAAATTTCCAGGCACATTCTGTCTGTGGAGGCTCTGTTGAGAAGCGGAACGTTCTGATAATGACCGTTGCCATCTTTTGAGCGCTCACGAGGTATGAGGCAAGACTGTTCTCCCACCTGCCCTTCATGTTAGTTTATTATTATTGTCAACCCTGTTTAGAGATGAGGAAACAGGCCCAGAGGGTAATCCAAGCAAGGTCACTGTGTCACTTGGGATATAGGTTAACTGGTGTGACAAGACCCACATCCTAATGGATTTTTTAAAAGAGACATTTACCGGCTTGGGCAACTTGACGAAACCTCATCTCTACAGTAAATAAAAAAATTAGCCTGGTGTGGTGGCGCACACCTGTGGTTCCAGCTACTTGGGGGACTAAGGCGGAAGGATAGCCTGAGCCCAGCAGGTTGAGGCTTGTGGTGGCTGTGAGCATGTGGTGGCCGTGAGCATGCCCCTGCACTCCAGCCTGGGTGACAGAGTGAGACTCTGACTCAAAAAAATAAAATAAAAAATAGGCTGGGCTCGATGGCTTAGCCTGTAATCCCAGCATTTTGGGAGGCCGAGGCAAGTGGATTGCCTGAGCCCACGGGTTTGAGACCAGCCCGGGCAACTTGGCGAGGCCTCATCTCTACAATAAATAAAAAATGAGCCAGGTGTGATAGCGCATGCCTAGTTCCAGTTACTTGGAAGGCTGAAGTGGAAGATCACCTGAGCCCAGCAGGTCGATGTAGGAGTGGCCATGAACATGCCACTGCACTCCAGCCTGGGTGATGGAGTGAGACTCCAACTCAAATAAATAAATATAAATAAAAAGAGACATTTATTTCTTTGTCACATCATGTTCAGGCATAAACAATCTAAGACAGGTATGGGGGCCGGGCACGGTGGCTCACACCTGGGATCCCAGCACTTTGGGAGACCAATAAAGGAGGATCACTTGGGCTCAGGAGTTCAAGACCAGCCTGGGCAGCATGGCAGGACTTCGTCTCTATAAAAAAAAATATTAAAAATTAGCCAGTCGTGGTGGCACATGCCTGTAGTCCCAGCTACTCGGGAAGCTGCGGTGGGAGGATCACTTGAGTCCAGGAGATCAAGGTTGCAGTGAGCCATGATTCTGCCACTGCACTCCAGCCTGGGTGACAGAGTGAGACCCAGTCTCAAACAAACAAATGAAAAAGACCCCGATAAGTTGAACACAAAGTCTGCCAGATCGTGGTAAGGGATATGGAGAAAAATAAAGCAGGCTGGATAACAGGCAGTACTAGGGCTGGCACATCCCGGAGGGAGTGGGTGCAGGCCTGGCTGAGAGGGTAACATTTTAGCAAAACACTGAAAGAAGTAAGCGAGCAGGCCCTGCCTGTGCTCCAGGAAGCAGGAACGGCAAGTGCGAGGGCTTGGAGGTAGGAGTGAGTGTGCCTGCTCCTACAAGGAAGAGCAAAGGGGAAGGGCAGTGTGACTAGGGTCAGGGTCAGGGTTAGGGTTAGAATTAGGGTTAGGGCAAGGGTTCAGGGTGACTGAAGAACTCTAGCTCTTTCTCTGGATGAAGTGGGAGCCATGGAAGTTTCTTTACAGAGAACCTGACTTACCTTCTGACTTGCATTCTAACAGGATCCTTCTGACAGCTCTGTGGAAATAGATTAACAGTGGCGTGCGGTCAGAAGCAGTAAGTCCTGGGGGAGGATACTGCACTAGTCCAAGCAAGAGACGCTGATGGCATGGGCCAGGTGATACCAGAGGAGATGGGGAGAAACAGTCGATTCCGGATATGCTCTGAAGACAAGAGCCAGGAGGATCTGCAGCAGAACTGGGGCTGGACGATGGAGTTCGACATGATGCCAAAGTTTTTGGCCTCAATGACTGGAAGGATAGGACTGGCGTTAACCAGGGTGAGTGGCAGGTTTGATGGAGAAGATGGAGCGTCTGGTTTTGGCCATGTTCAACGCCCAGTGAAATACCCAAGTGGAGATGGGAGTGGACCGTCCTGCACACAATCCCAGAGCTTCCGGGAGAGTCAGTCGGAGGGCTAAACGGAAGCATTGTCAGGACACAAGCGACAGTTAAAAAGTCTTGGGAGTGGGCATGTGGCTGGAGAAGACGCCAAGGACAGAGCCCTGGGACACACTAGCACCCAGAGCTGGGGCAGCCAGTGGGCGGACGCCAGAACAGGCGTGAGAGAGAGCCCATCTACAGTTGTCCCTTGAGGTTCCCTGGCTCTTTAAGAAGACTGGGGCAACCTCTTTCAGGTCCCTTCTCACTATGGGAACTTTTCTGTCCTGGTAATAAATCCTACTTTAAAAAAAAAATAGAAGACTGGACACAGCAATGGTCTCGCCTGTGACCTTGTGTCCTCTTGTGAAACAGAGGGCAAAGTTCTCAGTCCTGGCTCTGGCATTTCCTCCAGAGCCCTGAACCTCAGTTTCCTCATCTGTTAAATGGGGGCACTAAGAACCCTGCTCTGCCAACTCTCCGAGGAGGGTGAGGACACAAGAGACTTTACAAACCCCAAAGTGCTAGGAAAAACGGAAAGGAGTTCCTTCCCCCACCAACTAACTTTAGCTTCTCAGAATGTGAAACTGAAGCAGAGGGAAAAACCTACACAGATTTGGAGAAAACAAAAGAGAAGTGGTGGCAGAGAAAGAACTCCACACAGCTCCACCGACAACGCGGATGAATTTTAGAAACAAGATGTGGAGCCAACGAAGCCAGATCCCAAAAAGCACATCATGTGTGATTGCATTTATACAGAGCTCAAAAGTAAGCCATACTGAACCACAGAGCCTAGAGGTGCACGCTAGCATGGTCAGACTATAAAGAACAGAGGGGGTAGGGCACTGTAGTTCATGCTTGCAATCCCAGTACTTTGGGAGGCCGAGGTGGGAGGATCACTTGAGGCCAGGGGTTCGAGACCAGCCTGGGCAATATTGCAAGGCCTCATCTCTACAAAAAAAAAAAAAAAAAAAATGAGCTGGGCATGGTGGCTTGTGCCTATAGTCTCAGGTGCTTGGGAGGTTGAAGCAGGAGGATCACCGGAGCTTAGGAGGTCGAGGTTGCAGTGAGCCGTGGTGGTGCCACTGCACTCCAGTCTGAGTGATGGAGTGAGACTCTGACTCAAAAGTAAATAAATAAAAATTTAAAAACAATAAAGATCAGAGGGGAGCCTTCACCACACAAACCAAGGCAGCAGTTTCCTCTTGGGTCGGGTGGGGTCTGGGATTTGGATGAGCCACACAGGGGTTTTCAGGGGCTGGCAATGTACTATTTCTTTCTTTTTTAAAAAAATTTGTCATTATTTTTGTAGAGATGGGGGTTTGCTTATGATGCTCAGGCTCATCTCAGACTGCTGGGCTCAAGAGATCTTCCCACCTCAGCCTCCCAAAGTGCTGGAATTACAGGCATGAGGCACTGCACCCAGCTGCAATGTGCTACTTCTTAACCCACATGGTGATTTCACAAGGATTGACTTTATAATATTTGTTATGTGTCACATTTATGTCTTGTGCACTTTTCTCTGTGTGCTCTGTTTCTCAATTTAAAAATGCATCTAAAGCCTTAAAAATAAATATACACTTATATATCTACATTCATACCCTGGGCCAAGTCATTCCCCTTCTGGTCATCTGAACCATAGAAGTAATCATACGCTCAAACTTGGACACACGAAGATGTTCACTGCAGCATTGTTTATAACAGCCTATGTTTGAAAGAACCTACATTCTCATGGATGGGTAAATAGTCAAATATATTATGATACATCCACCATTTGAAAAAATTATTTAGCCATTTAAAAGTCTGCTGCCAAAGAATATTTAGTGGAACGTGAAAAATGCTCATGGTACATGGGCAGATGGCGAGGAAAGGGGCAGAATAGATGTTATATGTAATAAACAGGAAAATAATTGGATATATACCTCCAATACATAAATAAATCATGTGCAGACTGTGACCACATTGTTGTCAATATATACTACACATGCAGACAAAAAAGACAGCAATAAAATATATTTCAAAATAGGAACAGTTACATCTGGGGAGTGGGATTATGGATATTTATTTCCCCCTTAATACTTTTTTTTTTTAACATTTCTTTTCTTTTTTTTTTTTTTTTTTGAGTCAGAGTCTCACTCTGTTGCCCAAGCTGGAGTGCAGTGGCACGATCGTGGCTCACTGCAACCTTGAACTCCTGGACTCAAGCGATCCTTCCGCCTCAGCCTCCCAAGTAGCTGGGACTACAGGCAGGCCGCCACCACACCCAGATAATTCTTTTATTTTTGTAGAGACGAGGACTCGCTTTGTTGCCCAGGCTGGTCCCAAACTCTGGGGTTCAAGCAGTCCTCTCACCTCGGCCTCCCAAAATGTTGGGATTACGGGCATAAGCCACCGTGACCGACCCATTCCCCACATTTTCTGCAATGGATGTATATGACTTCGATGCTTTCCTACACTGCTTCCCCCCTCTTTTAATTTGGACCTCAGACGCACACCACCGGTGGATCACACTCCCGGGGCCAGGGCCCACCGCTGGCAGCATCTGAGTGTGGCCTCGGCTGTTTTCTTTCCACTGCTTACTTTTGCCTTCCTCGCACATCTCCGACTCCTCCGATCTCCCTCTCCCCCACAGACACCCACTCGGATCTATTTAAAGCATGTTCTTTCTACCCATCTGCCATACATTTGTTTGGCTATATGGGCATTCGAATAGACATGGCGAAAAACATATAAAGAGACAGAGAAAGAATGTTGTTTGGGGTGTGTTTTCCAGTTGTTACACAAACGGCTCGTCGTTATGTATCCCATACTGCGTTACCTGCCCCACTCAGCAGCGTGTTTTCGAGACCACCGCTTCCTGCCCACACGTCACTCAAGCTCGGCTCCACTGTGCGCATGCGCCGCCTGGGAGGGCCCGCGGACTCCATCTCCCAGACGCCCTTGCGGGTGGGCGGGGCCCCACCGCGGCGTGCTTGACCGTGCATGTGCTCGGGTGCGGGGTGCGTCGCCCGTGGTCCTGGCCCGCGAAGCCTCCCCCGCTCCCCCACTCGCACTCCCCCTCGCTCCTTTCCCGTGCCGCTGATGGGGATGACGCCCCCCAGGGCGACCTTGGCAGTCTGGGTCTCAGTGCCTACGTGGAAGGGGCCAGACTACCCCTCACTAACAGTCACCTCGGACTGTTAGGGGAACAATAAAACTCCCATTGCATTTGAGCCTTCGTATACTTCAGGGGTTTTTTAATTGTTATTATTACAATGGCTCATATGAGCCTTAGCCAACAAAAAAAAGTGCTACTTATCCATTTCCTAGTGCTATTGCCCCAAAGTCCTTGAAGCACGTCACGATGGCCGCCGCATGCACTTCTCTGTGTGCAGCGAGAGCAAGTGTCTTCAGACACAAGCTCCAGCGCCCTGGGGTTCGCACGCGCTGTATTTACCCGACCAAGGCGAAGGCAGAGACCTCCAGGTTTGGGGACAGTGACAGCAGAGGTTCTGGGGTTCAGCTACCCAGAGTCAGCGTTGCTGGTTGGGGCATGCGTGCTCGGTGGGGCTACCTGGGGCTCAAGGCGGGAGCCACCCCTCAGAGTGGTTTGGGGGTCGTTCTTGGTGGCACGACCTCTAGGCTGGCTTTCTGAACACCCTTGAGATTCTGTGAGCTCCCCATGACCGTTCATAGCAATTAGAGTGAGTTCTGTTATTTACCATTGCAAATGGTTTTTTATACGCTAGACCAAGGGAAGGCTGACATCTGTAAAGGGCCAGATGGTAAATATTTTTGTCTTTGCAGGTCATACAGCCCCTATCGCAACTTCTCAACCCTGCTGTTATAGTGAAAAACACAGCCAAAGTCGATATACAATTGAATGGGTGAGGCTGTGTTCTAATAAAACTTTATTTATAAAGACCACAGGCCGTAACTTGCTGATCCCTGAGCTAAAGAGAAAAGAGACATCTCCTCTCTCTAAATCTCTGTGTAGACACTTATGCCACATTTCCTGATTTTAGCTCCTTGGCAAACTTTTTCTCATCTACACAGAGAGGTCCCACATACAGCCTAACACATTCTCTTGCCTGCAATAGACTGATTGAATAATTAAATGAATGAGTGAATGACTGTAATTTAGAGGTGGAACCAACGAACAACCCAGGCAAAGCCAAACCAGAACAGCAACCATCTGTAAACAACTGTGCAACAGAACTACATGCAACAGGGGAGTCCATCATTCTTTGTCCTTCAGCGGCTCCCCTGAGACCATTCTCTCCCCCGCTAACCTCCCACCCGCCTAGCCAGGCTTTCTCCCACATCCCTGGTGGGCCCCAATTTAGGGATCCGGCTTCCAAATTTCAGAAGCTAATGAGAAAAAGGGCAACCGTGGGGGGCTCAGTTCTCAAAGCAAACTGTTCCAGTGACTAATCCATCTTTCACTCCCAGCATTTTTATTTGTCCCAGCAGAAATGTGTATGAGTCACGGCGCCTGCTGGAGCATTTTTTAATGCATCATTGTGCGTGTATCTCTGGCTCGCAGACCTGCAAGGTCTGGGTGCCATTGGCAGGGGGCTAATGATTTCGGCAGCAACAACAAAAGCTGCCAAGTCATGCTCACCAAGACCTGCCGCCCCTCCACACTCGTCAGCATCCCACAATGAAAAAGATGGACTTAGCTTCTGACTGGGGATGTGGTACATGGAGTGATGGAGGCGGCCACAGACTCACACGCTCTTCCACTAATACCTTTCCCTTCTTCAGCACCCTGCCACAAACACCCTTTCTTTCAGAAAGCCTTCCTGATTCACCCCGTCTCAGAGACCAGCTCTAAAAGCCGCTCTAAAACCACGACGATTTGCTAATCAAATCTCACCCTCTTCTGATCCCATTTCTGTCTTGCAGTGTGTTCCTGCTGCCTTTATGTAGAAAATTCCTGTTCTACTCCTTCCAACCAATTTGCAGATTTCCTTCTGCAGCGTGAAGTCATTTCCATGTGGGTGTGTTCTCTCTCTCCAGACTGGCGTGCTGGACAGAGCTGATTTAGTTGTTTTTTTGTTTGTTTGTTTTTTAGTCAGGTCTTACTTTGTCGTCCAGGCTGGAGTACAGTGGCGCCATCACGGCTCACTGCAGATTCGACCTCCTGGGCTCAAGTGATCCTTCCGTCTCCACCTCTGTAGCTGGGACTAGAGATGCATGCCACCACACCTGGCTAATTATTTTTTTTTTTTTTTTTTTGTCAAAAAAGGTCTCGCTCTGTTGCCCAGGCTGATCTCAAACTCCTGGGCTCAAGCAATCCTTCCACCTCAGCCTCCCAAAGCACTGGGATTATAGGCGTGACCCACCACGCCTGGCATCGATTTGGAAATTATGAAGAGTTGAAGTCAGAGCACCACTTGGTCCTCACTGGCTGTGGGACTTCACCTCTTGGGCCTCAGTTTTTCCATCTGTAAATGGGGATGATGATGATGATAATGATGATCATCACAATAACAAAACAGAGAATATTTCCTGAATCTCTAGACTAATACTCAACATCAACAAGCGTTTTTTCGTCCATTTTGCTCACTGCTGTGTGCTCAGGGTCCAGAACAGAACCTGGCACAGAGAAGGCTATCAACAAACATTTGCTGCATAAATGAATGAACAGATTGGTTTTCCGTACTCACCTAATCTTAAGAAGCCTCGCAATTCTCCCAGGAAGAGCTCTCCAGGGTCAGCCTTGACTCTCATCATCCATACCCAGGACGTTGATTCCTCAAATGTCTTAGTTTCCATATTATTCAAGGATCCCCTTAAGATGCAAGTGACGGGCAACCCCTCGGGTCCCCTCCCACTGTGGGACCTTTTCTGTCCTCTCAATAAATCCTGCTTTCCAAAAAAAAGATGCAAGTGACAGAAATCTTACCCAAACAGGCAAGAGAGGGAATATACTGACTTATCTAAATAAAAAGTCTATTTGCTTCAGGCACAGCTGGATCCAGGTACTCAGAGAAAGAGACTGCTTCTTTCCCAAGAATCTGTCTTGGAAGACTGTCTATGATTGGTCAAGATTGGGTCATGTGTCCAATCACTGTGATTCTGAGTGAACAGGCCTGGGTCATATATCTTCCATTGGAGAGGAGGGGAGGGTGGTCCCCAGAGGTCAACTGGGGTCCTAGTACCATTGCTAGAAGAGAAATAGGTGCTGGTCACACAACAACAAAGAACTGAGAGAGACTCCTCCAGACTTGCCAGCCTGCATTCCACCCTGCATTTCTGCTAGGTTAACCTCTGTAAAGGGAAGCTGTGATCAAATTGTTCCTTGGCTCAAGCATCTTCGCTGGCTCCCTACTGCTGACTAAAGTATTATCATTTGCTCAGCTTGGCATGGAAATTCCTTCGTAATATGACCCTGGTCTTCTCAGAGCTGAGGAAGCTGTTGTAAAAATCCAAACGAGCGATGGTGAGGCGTGGAGTTGGACAGCAAGAGGGGAGACACAGGCAAAGATGCCAGAGACACCCATGGTTTCACGGAAACTGCTCTCATCAAAGTCAACATTGAACCGCTGAGTGTCCGTCCTTATCTTACTCGAGTATTCAGTAGCACTCTGCACAGTGATAGCTCTCTCCTTCTTAGAACATACTTTTTGCAGCAAATACTTGGGGTACTCTGTCCCCCATTCCCTTGCATTGCCACTTCCTTTTGTTTTTTGAGTCAAGATCTCACTCTGTCACCCAGGCTAGAGTGCAGTGGCACAATCACAGCTCACCGCAGCCTCGAACTCCTGGACTCAAGCAATCCTCCTCCCTCAGCCTCTCAAGTAGCTAGGACTATAGGCATGTGCCACCACATCTGGCTAATTTTTTAATTTTTTGTAGAGACAAGGTCTCGCTGTATTGCCCAGGCTGGTCTCGAACTCCAGGGCTCAAGCGATCCTCCCACCTAGGCCTCCCAAAGTGCTGGGATGACAGGTGTGAGCCACCATGCCCAGCCACTGTCACTTCCTACTAGCTGTGTCTAACAGCAGATGCGTGCTCAGACTTTATCTTCTACGCCAAATGAAGACACCATTGACTGCCAACCAGCAACATGTCTCCCTCTCCCTATTGAAACCCCAAGTTTGGCCACCAAATGCTTCTGGGGGGGAATGAACCCTTTCCTCTCCCCAGTCAGCAAACTGTCATGAGTCTCAGCCAGGCATGGAGAACAAGCACATGCCACATTTCTTTCTTTATTTTTCTTTTCTTTTTTTTTGAGTTGGAGTCTCACCGTACCACCTAGGCTGGAATGCAGTGGCACGCTCACAGCCACCGCAGCCTCGACCTGCTGGGCTCAGGTGATCCTCCCACTTCAGCATTCCAAGTAGCTGGAACCACAGGTGCGCACCACCACGCCTGGCTAATTTTTTGATTTATTATAGGGAGGACGACACTCACAGATCCCCACACTCGTCTCGAAACGCTTCAATTAGTCAATCCTCTCATCTCTGC
>CAUYQG010200936.1:0-13447 GCA_963574415.1 Tarsius wallacei | reverse complement strand
CACGCCCGGCTAATTTTTTGATTTATTGTAGAGATGAGGTCTCACCACTTTGCCCGGGGGGTCTTGAACTCGCGGGCTCAGTCAATCCACTCACCTCAGCCTCCCAAGGTGTGGGATTACAGGCTGAGCCACCGAGCCCGGGTACTGTGAAGTATTATTGTTTTCCATTTTCTACATAAGAAAAATGGTACTTAAAGGGATTAGATAACTTGCCTGAATTTCCAGGTAGCTCATAACTGTTAGGAGTTTGCTCTGACAACAGCAGCTCATATACGTAACCAAACTATTATGCTGTTTCTCCTGATTTTTAAGCTTCAAGAGAATGAATATGAATACAGTCTTATCGTGGTTGAAAAATGAAGGGGGAGTGGTGTTACTTCTCATTGGTAGAGTCCCTAGATTGTAGGCGAGAGGGTGGCTATTATATATTCTCTAGAATAAGGTACATATGGTTCTGTGACTGGCTGTAGAAATTCGTCTCCACAAGGACTTTCTTACCTAAAAAAGTTATATAATAATAATAATGTTTTTTCCCATCCTCCAACTTTGAATTCACTCATCTTCATTTGAGAAAGTTCAGAAGCATATGTTGCTCTTTCATCACAAAGCAGTAGATGGCAGCAAAACTCCATCTTAGACCCCTATAATTTTGCCTGAGTTCCTGCTCAATGTGAAGATATAGGTGGATTTTAAAAATATAATCATACACCTCTTTACCTGACACGTTGGAGGGGCTGATTTTCCAGGTCACACATGTCTTATTACTTTTGAAAATAATCATGTGGAAAGGCTTTTCATTGTGTTTGCTGTTATATTTCTGCACAGTGGTGACTGTCAAACCAAAATCAAACTAATAGCAAGAAAAAAAAAAGCGACAACCCAAGAGAAGTGCAATAATTTCCGTTAAGAATGTTCCTCATGGGTTTTCAAAGAAGTTTTCATCACCAAATCAGATCAGTGAAGCGGGCTTGTTCATAAATTATGTATCAATCTCTCTCTTCTCTATCTCATCTTGCCCACTAGTGAAACAAGCAAAATGTAACTTTGGGTGAATTCTCTTTTAAAAATATCTGGAGAGAAACATTTTTCACTACCCTTTGCTGTTAGAAATGAAACAAAACCATAATGTAAATCATTTGCAACAAAACGGGCTTTTCTTTTCTTCTTTTAATTAGAATTTTCCTTTTGAAGGATGTCACCCTTGGCATTTAATATTTTGTATGAGTATTTGTTTGATTTTCAGCCTGTTGCTGGCTCATTCATTTGGGCAATGTGCTTTGGAGATTATGGACAATGTACTGTGATTGGTCTGAATTTGAAACAAATTTGTTCCCTGACCTGAGAGAGAGAGAGAGAGAGAGAGAGAGAGAGACCTTTGAAACAGCTGCAGTGTTGTTGCTGCCTAGTTATTTGACAAGCAAATGGCCTCTCCAAGTCTTTGTTTCATTTTCTCTAAAATGAGAATAAAAAAATTTTACGAGATTGTTGTGAAGATGTACAATTAAATCAGTTAATGCAATGAAACCCCTAGCTTAGGACATACTAAAAATTCACTGTTAACTAAATGTAAATTGAGAGGCTGAGACTGGTGATAGCTAAGATTCCTTCTAGTTTTAGGTATCTGTGATTCTATTAGTTTCTTTCTACCCAAACTAGAGTTACAGATATCTATCCTAAGGGGAGAAGGCATTGAAAGATGCTAAGATGAAAATGTTGTAGAGGATGAGAGAATTTGCCGTGGAGAAGAGTTGTCTTATTTTGACCAAAGGGAGTGGCTTTAGTTTATCTTTGTCAAAAGTTCATCATCCATACATAAGAGCTCATGGAAAAATAAGAACAATGGTACCACGAAGGAGAGGGGAAAAATGAAAAACAAAGTCTCTGAAGATATAAAAAGGGTGCTATTGTCATTATTTGCACTTGACCCATAGAAAATTGTCCAGAATCTGAAAATGGAAGAAATCATGTTTAAGAACACCTCACAAACTAGGAACATCAATACAATAAAGAGACTCTCAACTCATAGTCTCTTATTTTAATTTCACCATTTATTTTGGAATTAAATCCTGCCTCAGGAAATGACATCATTCCATCACTAATGCCAGTCTGGCAACCTGTTTTATCACTGCTTAGTATTTTCTCTAGCACTTTGGGTCAATTCATCCTTTTGATGCCATAGCATTTTACCACAACTCAAAATGTTCTAGCGAATGAGAAAATTTACCATGGAGAAGGGTGGTCTTATTTTGACTAAGAGATGTAGCTTTAGTTCATTCTTGTCAAAAGTTCATCACCCATCAGTGAGACCTAATGAAAAAGTAACATTCAAGTGAGCAGGTGTTTTAAGTCCGATTTTGCTGATGAGCAAACAGTGATTCAGAGAAATTGATTTGCCAAAGATTGCCTAACTCTGGAATTAAGATAGGCAATCAGAGATCTGTGAGTTTTTCATATGACTGACCACTGCCGCCCCTCTGGGGCCATTGCAACTAATGCAATTAACAAAGGGTGATGAGGCATGAGGTCTTTGAAGGCAGAGTTACTACTTGGGTTACTACATTCCCATCTCCAGGCTATGTGACTTGTCTGGGAAGCTGGATTCGATGGTCACCAGGGATGAGGGTGGTTGAGTTTTTACTGCACAGAGGTGATTGTAGTTCATCTTTGCCCATCCAATAATGATTATCAATAGAATAAATTATATCTCAAAAAAGAGAAAGAATGCTTTTGACAAAGAATTTGAAGGAAATAGAAGGGGTACTTTTATCACTTACTGCACTTGGGAAGTGCAGAGAAAACTGCCCAGGGTTTGAACAAGAAGGAAATCAAAATGAGTTTTGAGTCAAATCCTGGTTGAAATCATGGTTTCCAAGCAGTTACATGAGTTGGCCACCTCTCAGAGCGTCCTCATCTTAAAATGGAAATGGTAACAGGACATTCTTTACGGAGCTATTTTAAGTATACAATGAGCTTAGGGAGGGTAAAGTGCTTACCAAAGTACTATCACACAGAGGGTGCTGGATAACACGTCAATGATTACAATTACTACTCTACACCATCACTACGGGTATAGCTCCATCTGCGAGAACCTGCCGTCAAGGGCTGAGGATTAAATATTTAGCTTGGTCCTACTTAGTGTAACCAATAGCAAACTTTCAAAATTTTAACAAAAGCACTTAAAAAAATCTTTCCACAGCAAGTACAGTGTTACAGTTTATCTTCATCTTGGCCTTAAACTTGAAATGTATTCATGGGATATATATACTGTAATTGCCTCTCTTTGCCAGTTATTGGTCTATGAATTGAATTTTCTGCCCCTAAGTGTAGAACCGATAATGAAGATGAACTAAACAATTACAAGATTCTGATCTATTTTCTGAAAAATGAGCACTCTCTTTAAATCAAAAAAATATAATGAATGCTTTTAAGGTTGGACGCTATTTTCTGATGAACCATTGAAACTTTTGACTCAGTATTTTTCCATCTGAAAAATGTGGGTGCTAGACATTCCAGCTATAATTTTTTGGAGCATTTATCACATGCCATGTCCAGTGGTAAGTGTATTACATATATATCCGTATTAAATTGATGGCAAATTTTGTAAGGTGCATGTTAATTCTGTTTTATGAGGGAGGAAACTGAGGCTTGACATTTAAGTAAGCAGTCCAAGGTCCTGTGGCCAGCACGTGGCACAGCCATCACATAGGTTTTTTGACTCTGAAGCTTGTGTTTATAACAACTTCAGAAATCTGACATTACTATAAAGATCTCTTCTTTATGTAACATCCTGGGGTTGCACTTATAGAACTCCTTACTGTAATAGGTAGAAGTGTTTTGACATATTGCCTTCAGCTTGAGGGGGAACAAGACAATTTAACAAAAATAAACATAGTGTATCAGGTATAAATGTACACATTATAACTCAGGGGCACAGAAATATAACTTTTTAGTTCTCTATACCTCAACTTCATTTTGTTCTCAAGTTCCCTCAAGCTGCCTAGAGCAGACAACTTATTTCATGGTGTTATGGTATAGTCAGTCCAAGCTAGTTGAATTTGCAGTCGAATTTAAGCATTATTGTTTTAGCCACTATTTCAGTTTGAAGCCTCTTTGCTCTTAAGGGGCAACTCAGTATTTCTGGCTTCTGTTACCTGCATTTTACCCACCCCCTTTCTTTTGCTTTGTGTCATTGGGTCCTGGGAAGAACAATGTCCCATAATCATGGAGGGAAGAGGTGACTCTGGCCAGTATAGAAGCTTCTGGATGCTTGCTGGCCAATGTTGGTAATGGAGCATTCCTTCTTGACCTATGACTTGTTCTGACAACTGCCACAGATGAACACATTTCATGAATTCTGAACCTTCCTTGTTCTAACTGCAGACCTAATTCGTAATTCAGTGCATTTTTAGTCCTTATTTACCTCTCATAGCAACTACTGGGTTTTGAGAAAGCCACAAAGAGTTGGCCAATGGAGAAATGGGAGAATTGCCTCAGTCCTTCTCTCTGTCTTGTTAACTACACCTTTCTTTGAACGCTACTGTGACTCCCTGAGGTTGGCGTGCCTCCCTGGTCTAAGCCAGAAACCAAGGGGTTCAGAGCCAGTTGAATCCAGAAGTAGCATTGTCTTGTTCCTTCTAAACCTCTTTTGGTTCGTTCAACCATTTCCATCCCTCCTCCCCATTTCTGAGGCTGAAAAGAGCTTTTTCCTTTATTGATGGAGAGGAACTTACTATATGTCACATCTCATCTCCTTTTTGCTCTGTAGAAACTCTCTGGTCATGCCTTGATGGTTTGCTTTGTATTATATAAAAATCCAGCTTCCTGTGTTTTCTGGAAACCCTTCTCTTTTATTTGAAGACTTGATTCAGGAATATTGTGTAATTAAGGATCTTTGGAAGTCTACTTTGATAAGACAATCATTAAGCAATGTCTCCCTTATTCTCAGCATGTCTGTCTAGCCTGAAAGCAATTGCAAATGTCTGGGTTATGATTTGTGGATGAGCAGAGATCCTTAGAAAAGTTGGAAACAATTAAAAGTTTTAGGTGGGGCAGAGAACTCCGGCCTCACTACATTTGTGGCCACCTTTCATAGTACAGCATTTGCACTGGAAAGTGCTTGCTTAGCCTATGTCAATATTTCCCACTTACCCTTGTAAGTGTGTCAGGCACATAAATGCATGTTTTAACCAGTGAAATGGGGAAGAAATATTGTTTGTCTATTCTGGGCTGACACAGTTGATACATGGGTGTGCTTTCTCTGTCTACCAGCTGGATGTCAACATCAATGCTGACCCGGGGAGCCCTGTGTTAATAATACTGGTTGATGCTTTCTCAGCTAGGGTTTCTGCACAACTGTAGAAGTAGACAATTCCTGCCCATCCTCCCATCGGGTAAAAAATAAACTTGTCTTGTGTGCATCCACTTAAAATTTTTATGTCCACTTCTCATATCAGCTAGTGCTACTTTAATAATGGAGGACTGAAAAGACATTGGCACAATATATCTTAAAAAATTATTCCTGCCACAATACCAAGTAATTTTTTCTCTCTCAAAATAACTTGAGGAAAAATTTTTCTTTAAAGAATCAAGTGGAGGATGGGAGCAGGTGCAATGACTCATGCCTGTAACTCCAGCACTTTAGGAGGCTGAGACAGAAGGATTGCTTGAGCCCAAGAGTTTGAGACCAGCCTGGACAACATAGAGAGACCTCCATCTCTGTAAGAAAAAAAGAAATATTAATTAAGAAAAGAATCAAAGAGTCCCCAAAATAAAAGAAAAAATTGTTCCCTCAATTCTTTATTTGAACTACACATACCTAATATACTTTGATGTTGAGCGTAAGTCAGGGATTGACAAACTCTGGCCTGTGGTCTGTTTTTGTATAACTCATAGACTAAGAATAATTTTTGCATTTTTAAACAGTTTAAAAAACAAAACAAAATGAAGAAGAATATGTGACAAATATGGTGTGGCCTGAAAAGTCTAAATTATTTGCTATCTTATTCTTTATAAAAAATGTGCCATTTCCTGGAATAAACAGAAGAGGGGCCAATGTGCTTAATTCATATGGTATAGAGAAGACTTCTCTAAGCATAAAGAATTGAATAGTCTATCCTGGGCTGTACTGTGATGTTATGATTTAGGACTTTGAAATTGATAAGAGCTCTATAAAAAGTGTACACTTGACCTAACGACACTAGTGGAAAAGCAAAAAGATTTGCTCAATCTTCATTTCTTATGTCTGTAGTTCTAACAGCAGCTGAACTTGTTCGTGTAATCGAATGATTATTTTTGAAGCTGATAGTCAATTTGGTACTATCCAGACACAGCCAGAGAGCAGAAACTGTTCATTTTTGTTTATTTTGGATTGGTGGCTCCTTAAACCAAGGCCAATGACTCTTGAATTTATAGGGTGGATGAAACATTTTCAACACCTCAATAAGGAAGAGAAATTCTCTTGAGGCTTGAATAACTGAAACACAGTAATGTTCTTTCCCCCCCTGTATTTACAGCCTTAAAAAGCCTAGCACATTTGTCTAAAATAACCTAGATTAACCACCGGGCTCTAACTTTATTATAAATATATGGTTTTCAGTAGTTTTGCAGCTAAACCTGCTCATTTTATCCCCAGGGTCATTGATAATAATTAAGAGACTGTGTTTGTGGCTTCCTGGGGGGATCAAAATTAAGAATGTATTATGATTAAGCTTATAATATGTGCCAACGAGCAAGATTTGTTTAAGTTGGCAGATTTTAATGCTTGTGTGAAATATTTTTTTATTTTCCTGCCACTAATTACGTTATTATTAAGTTACATCTACTGGAGCGTAATTATCTATTGCATAATACTTTTTATACGTGGGTCTCTGGAAAGTTGCCACTTCAATAGTGCTGACTGAGGGTGTGCTGCACCTTCTTAATGATAAAACTTTCTTTGACAGAGTTCGGTTTATCTTCATTCCCTAGGAACTCAATAATCATTTTCAAAATAATAAAATCCTAGTCTAACCTGTTTATCTTGCAGATAGGTTTTTTTTTTTTTTTCATTTGGTCCTTCTGGGCAATCATGATTGTAGTGAGTCCCTGAGTGGAAAGGAACCTTGGGAATTTCACCAAGAGATGACACTAAGTTTGCCTACATTTTAATTTCCATTTTAATAGCTTTGAGTTTTTTCCAGGATAACAGACCAGTGGAACTCTGGTGTATGCTTTGGAATTGCCATCATCGATTTATTTCACTCTTCTATTTTATGTTTTTCTATGTTTTAGATTGTTATACAAGTTTCTATGCCTCCAAGACTTGGGAGCTGTTTATTAGTTCACTGAGTGGGAGGGGCATCATCTCCCCCAAGACATCCAGTCTTGATTTCTCCTCTGCCTCTTCCCCACATTTCAGGCTAAGTGTCATGATGGTAAAGGACATGTCTGCCCTTTCTTATCATTTAATTTCTAAGAATCTAGTACAGTGCCTGGTACCTAATATATTTGCTGAAAGAATTAATGAATGGCATCTTCCCCTGGTGTGGCTTCTGAAAGCCTTCTCATTAATGGTATTTTTACCTCTCTGGAGTTCATTTTATACTTCTGGAAATTAAGTGGTTAGATCAGATCAACTAACTTTTGGTTCTTTAGCTCCTCTAGGATTCTGTGACTATAAATTGTCTACCTTATTGTTGATTAATTTTACTCATTCAGTCAGACATTCAGCAAATATTATACACCTACTCTGGAACAACTAATGTTCAAACCCATTTTGAAAGATCCCTGATCTCACGGAGCTTACATTTTGTATTGTGAGAAAAAGAAAACTAAATAAACCACAGAAGTATTAGTAATGAATGTGCTGAAATGAACGAAAGCAGGACACTGTGAATGAGAGTTGCTGGGGGTGACTTTACATGATGGTTTTGGAGAATGCTTCTCTAAGGAGGCAGCATAAGTCAATTATGCAGGGGCGAGGTGGAAGATCATTCCAGGGAGAAGAAGCAGCGAAGGCAAAGGTCTCATGGTAGAAAAAAGAATGACATATTCAAAGAAGGCCTATGGAGCCAGAGAATATGGGATAAATGAAAAAGCTGAAGCTTTGAGTAGGATTTGGAGCTGGGAGGGTGTTAAAGTGAAGTTGGAACAATCTAAAGATCACATAAATAATTCACCACGAAAACACTAGCAAGAATGTCACTTGAAAAGCATTCTTGAGGGAAAAAAGAGCAAAATGTTAAAAATTAACTCTTGATTTTAGTCCGTCTTCTACATTAATGCCCCTGAAAGCAGGACAGACTTTGTACCTAAGCCTAGGTTATTGTACAGAATATTCTTAAAGAAAGGCCAGGAAATTGAAAAAGAAAGAAAAAATTCTATAGCATTTAAGCCAAAGTGAATTCACAGGGGAAGGTCTTTCTTCTTGAAAGCAATTATATTTTACAACGTGTTCTTTTCCCTGGTGTTTCAGCTTCCCATGATGCCTGACTTCATTAAAGAAGGCAGGAAACCAGATTCTCTGTAATGTGCTGCTAGAATTATATCTTCTGAGCTGCAACTAATTGTTTTGATGAAAACAAAAAAACACAATTTAACACCATATGAGAAGAAGATCAATGCTTACATACTGGCAAAACTCAGAAACAAAAGAAAAAAGGAAAAATGACAAAAACACAGCACATTGTTTTATTGGTCACATTTTGTTTATATAAAACATAAAAGTAGAAGATAGTTTGGCTTAATGACAGATTAGAATGCCATTTGAGAAAAATCTTCATGTAGATTTGCCTGTGTATTCCTCTCTGTGTGTGTAACTCTCTCTCTCTCTCTCTCTCTTTCTGTGTGTGTGTAACTCTCTCTCTCTCTCTGTGTGTGTGTGTGTGTGTGTATGTGTGTGTGTGTCTCTGTCTCCATCTTTCTCTGTCTTCTCTCTTTCTCTCTCGTCTTCTCTGGCAAGTTATTTGCTTATTCTGTTACTATCTCAGTTTCTTCAGTTTACAAAATAGAAATATGCATGTTTATTGAGACATATATCAAGGAATGCTGACAAAATATAGTTGTATTTCATGAAAAAGATGAAATAACAAGCTGAATTGTTACCATGCTTTTTTCAATAATAATAATAATAAATAATAAACTCAAAGTAAACCAAGCACTTCTTTGCAGCTTTGAGAAACACTGGGCTCTTGTCTTCACTCTCCTCCAACAAGAAAGAGTGTTTGGTCAAGTCTCTTCTACTCTGGGAGCCCCCCATGGGATAATTGGAATTTTATCAGATCAACATTGAAGGCCTTCCCTGCTCTGAGGTTCTGTGATTCTAAATATATATCAGTCTTTCTTACTACTGTCACCATTTATGTTGACTGTATAACAATAAGGACCCTTGATTTCTCTCCTAAATGATGTTTTGATAATTGTAACCAAAGGAGGATAGGAAGTGATTATAAAACAAATTCTTTATCTGGAGTCTGTTTTCACAGAACAAAAAGCCTTTGTAACTACCAAATCTGTTCTACTTCTTGTCACTGTAAAGGGAAACAAATCATCATTGAAATCAGAGGGCTGATTGGTCTGTTTGAGATCTTTGCTACTCAAATGTGGCAGTATACAGCTGCAACCATATAACTTGGGAACTTGCTAGAGGTACAGCATTGCAAGCCCTACCCAGACCTACAGAATCAGAGTCTTCGCTTCACTCAGAGTCCTAGGTGAATCATTTGCATATCAAAATATAAGAAGCCTTATTTTAGATGAGTGGTGAATAAGGGAAGTTATCAACAGATTATTCATTCTAATTGCAGAGTAAACATATGGTTACTGTAACACACCCAACTGACACATTGGTTGTTCCTGATCCACACCTTGAAGTTTATTTTCTGAATCACTTACAAGATATTGTGCCATCCAAGAAGTGGTACTGTTCCTTTGACTTCAGAATTGAGCCAGTAACTCATATTGCTGTTAGAAGTTACCCTTCAAGCCGGGCACGGTGGCTCATGCTTATAATCCCAACACTTTGGGAGGCCGATGTGAGAGGATTGCCTGAGCCCATGGGTTCGAGACTAGCCTGGGCAACTTGACGAGACCTCATCTCTACAATAAATTAAAAAACTAGCCAGGCATGGTGGCACCTGCCTATAGTTCCAGCTACCTGGAAGGCTGAGGTGGAAGGATCACCTGAGCCCAGCTGGTTGAAACTGTGGTAGCCGAGAGTGTGCCATTGCCCTCCAGCCTGGGTGACAGCGTGAGACTTCCACTCAAAAAAAGAAAAAAAAAATTATCCTTCAATCTTTCAATGTATAACTCACATTTCTGTTTGCTGAAATATGAAATATGAGCATACTCATATTTTGAATGCATATTTGTGCTGCAAAAGACATTCACCTCATTCCTCATCTAAAGGCTATAGAATTGATAAGCAATCTTTCTATCCATTTTTTAAAAGCAAAATTCAAAATTATCTTTTTTCTTGTGCAGGCAGTGAATGGTGTGTGTGTGTGTGTGTGTGTGCGTGCGCGTGCAGGGAAGGAGGTGGTAAATATCTGTTTAACTGAAAATATGTTTATTTTTGGTTTACGTTTTGGAGTCATAGTACAGTGAGCTCAGCAATGATTGTGTGGGATGGATATTTCTTTTCCAATTACTAGGTTCTGAAATTGAATAGGTAATTTTTGTACCACAGAGGTGATGACTTCGCCATAGCAGGTAAAAATGAGCCATCCGGGATACTGTTCTGTTGCTCATTTTAGCTGAGGTCTGCTATATGGCGCTGGAAGATTAGATGTACTTTCAATGTATCACTTGGATGCTTCTTTTTGAGAGAAAAATGACCAGTGAATCTCAAAAGAATGCATGCAAGCCATGCTCTTGACTTAAATAGGAGCATACCAGAGACCACACAGTACAGAAGTAAATCCTATTGGTAAGAAAGTAGAAAATCTTCTGAAGTCATCAGGGCAGTATTTGAATTGGATGGCAGCAGAAGTCAACCGACTTCAGAATATAGCATTAAGATCTGAGTGTTCCTTAAATGACACGTTACACATTGTGACTCCAGAGACATCATTTATAATACCACAAGCTATTCTGGTAAGTATATATAAGAAGGAGGCTCTTCTAGAAATATAAAAGAACATTGATAACACTTTTGAGTCCAAGGCTCCAATAGCAACACAACACATTCAGTTCCTTGTCCTGAGTAGATGATCCTATGGTGAAGAAGTAAGGAGGGAGGAGTGATTCAGAGGAGTGGGCTAATTACATTCATATGGTCGTGGGTTTGACCTATTTTAGTGCCTCATAACATGTTAGATTTCCTGGAAGAAACCTTGGAAATATGCTAATTAATTCCTTTATTTTACAGATTAGTGCACTAAATTTCTTTCTTTCTTTCTTTCTTTTTTGAGTAGGAGTCTCACTGTCGCCCAGGCTGGAGTGCAGGGGCACGCTCATGGCCAACCCAACATCGACCTGCTAGGCTCCCACGAACCTTCCACCTCAGCCTTCCAAGTAGCCAGAACTACAGCCGTGCACTACCATACCCCACTAATTTTTGATTTATTGTTGAGACGAGGTCTTGCCAAGTTGCCTGGGCTGGTCTTGAACCCGTGGGCTCAGGCAATCAACTCGCCTTGGCCTTCCAAAGTGCTGGGATTACAGGCTGAGCCATTGCACTAAATTTCAGTGAGGCTGAATAACATGCCAAGTTCACATTGAAATTTTTGCCATAGGAGAAGATATAAGAGAAGGTTAAACCATGAAAGTTTAAGGCAGACCCACAAATTACAAGAACTTAGATTCACTTTTCCCAGATTGCAAATGCTCATTTGCCTAGCAATCAATGCCATGACATTCTGAGGTTTTCTAGCGTGGTATATTTGTTTGGAAAAAACTTCCAAAACAAAGGAACATCAACAGATATCTTCATAATGAATTGATATTAGGGAAAGTTGTTCAACAAAAAGATGGGTGGTAGAGTGGCATTTTCATCTCTTTAAGATGCATGCCTTTATTCAACAAACATATCCTAACCTTGACCTAGCATCTAAGTTAAGCAGTGGCAATATAAAAATAAGCAAGATATACACACTGTCTTCAGAAAACACATAATCAGTAGAGCAGACAAGCAAATAACCAATTTTATTACTTCATGTATTTTTTTTGAACTCTATGTGAGGCACTGTGTTTGTCATGGGAGATGCTACAAAGAGCAAGATAGAGATATTCCCTGTACTCAAGGGGTGCACTATATAGCCAGGGTAGCAGACACTAAAGAAATTCACAAATAATAGAACTGTGATAAAGATTTACATCTGGATTCTGGGAGCACAGAGTAAGAGCATGTGACACAAATGAGAATACTGGTCAGGAAAATGTTTTACTTAAGTTCAATCACGAAGAACAGTGACGGATTAAGTGAGAGATAGCCCTCAGAACTAATGGTACTCCTAGATTTTGGGAGACCCTTTTCATAAGCCATGGAATGCCCTTGAGAACACACATGGTTGAAGATAGACTTGTTTCTTGAGCTTGGAACAATTTCTTCCCACTAAGGCCCTGGGAGTTGAATGAGGCAATCACTTATTTTGATTTCTTTGGCTAGAAGAGAGGATTTTTGGCCCTTTCCCCAGAAGGTTGTTTTCTACATTCATCACTTAGTGTGACAGCTTGGCCATGTGATTAGCAGGTACTGACTTAAGCAGGAAACATCCTGTTGGATGTAAGTAGACCACGGGGTTTATTGTTTTGGGCTGTTTCCACTGGAATAATGGAGACCTGATATGATTTGTTTTTGTTCCCTTTCAAAATGCTTCTGTATGTGGCTTTGGGAATTTGAGTCAGACTTTCAAAGACTGTTAAGCTTTCTGGAGAGTCTGTGGATGCTAAATAGAGAAATTTTTTTCAGAAGATTGTTTACAGATGAGGGAACTGGAGTTTAGGGTGGTGAAGAGGAGCTATCCAAGGTGAGATGATGAATTAGTAACTGAGCTGCCCGGACTCATGACTCCTGTCTCTGAAACTCAGTCTAGACTCTGCTTTGCACAGATTGTATTCAAATTCACAGTCATTTCCCAAGCAACCCACCTGTTAGCCTTGCTGCTGGAGGTTTAGATGATACATAATTATGGGCATGAGTGTTTAATAAAATTGCCTTAAAACAGAAAACAGCAGTGATAACAGGAACTGGTTAAATCTTTGTATCTTCAGTTCCTTTTCTTTTTCTTTTTTTTAATTTTAAAGATGTGGGGTACAATTCAGGGTTAGGTATACAAATAGTCATTGTACAGGTAAAGTTTGAACCTCACTTTGGTTCCCACTTCTCCTGGTCTGAGATCAGGTACTCTTATTGATGAAGTGTGGGGGGGGGGGGGGGGGGGGGGGGGGGGGGGGGGGGGGGGGGGGGGGGGGGGGGGGGGGGGGGGGGGGGGGGGGGGGGGGGGGGGGGGGGGGGGGGGGGGGGGGGGGG
>CAUYQG010200934.1:0-47346 GCA_963574415.1 Tarsius wallacei | reverse complement strand
GTCTCTACAATAAATAAAAAACTAGCCGGGTGTGGTATCGTGCGCCTGTAGTTCCGGCAACTTGGAAGCCTGAGGCGAAAGGATCGCCAGAGCCCAGCAGGTCGAGGCTGTGGTGGCTGGGAGCGTGCCACTGCCCTCCAGCCTGGGTGACAGAGTGAGACTCCATCTCAATAAATAAATAAAACAACGACGTCAAAATTCTGAGGGTAAATGATTTTCTGTGTGGAGGTCTATCAAAGCCACGTTTTTCAAACAAGTAAAATAAAGATATTTCCTAGACCTGCAAGGTATCAAAATGACTTCATCCCATGCACTCTTTCACAAGAAACTACAGGAAGGCAGGAGGATTGCTTGAGCCCAGAAGTTCGAGACTAGCCTGGGCAGCATGGTGAAATTTCATCTCTACAATAAATTGAAAAAGTGGTGTGCACCTGTAGTTCCAGCTACTTGGAAGGCTGAGGCGAAGGGATCACCTGAGCCCAGCAGGTTGAGGCTGTGGTGGCCGTGAGCGTGCTACTGCACTCCAGCCTGGGTGACAGAGTAAGCCTCCAACTCAAAAAACAAAACAAAACAAAACAAAACTGAAGATATGTTGATGGCTCTTCATAGAAAGAGCTTGAGAATCAGGAGACCTAGACAAGTAATTTTGAATAAGTTACTTTCTCTGAACCTCAGTATTTACTTTTGTAAAGCAAAGGCATTTGAGGAGATGAGTGGATCTCTTCTCAGGTTAAACAAGAGCTGTGACTATTGTGAACACCAAGATATTCTTTTGCAACATCTCAGGATCTGTCCATGGGTCCTGGAGGAAGAGAAGAAAGAGGTTACATAGCCATTATCTATGGCTACATAAACAAACCATCCCAAAATTTAATGTCTTAAATTAACAATGTAAAACTACAATGTAATAAATACATTGGAATTTTGGCTGAGTTATTGTGGTTGGCTGAGCTTAGCTGTATGGTTCATCCGTTCCATATGGTATAGCTGAGGACACTCAAGTGCCACATTCAGCTGAAGCAGGAATGTCCAAGTTAGCTCTCATCCATCAGGTTCTTTCCACGTGATCTCTCATAACTTAATGGCTGTTCCTGAGCTTATTAACAGCATGGCTCCTAGAGCCCAATAGGAAGCTTTCCAAGAGGACATTCTTCCACATGCAAGTGTCTATCAAGCCTCTGCTTGCGTCCCATTTGTTAATAGCCCACTGGCCAAAGCAAATCACCTGGCCAAGCCCACAATCAAAGCAGGAGGATGAAAACTACACAAAGGAGTCATCTTTTGAATACCAGGAAGTGTGGCTCATTCTAAGAGCAGGAAGTGTAAAATAGGGACAGAACTTTTCAGATGAAGGTGTTTCTGCAGGACCTGATCATCTTCTCCCAAGAAACCTGTTTCCTTGTTCTACAGATTCTGCCAAGACACTAGAGGTCATGGCTTCTGACTAAGGCAGATCAACATCGTGAAATTGTTAAGCATTTCCTCCTCCCAAATATACTCATGACATAAATGGCTGTTTCAGCTTTGCAAAAGTTACCTTATATTTTTCATACATGAAACATTTTTTGCCACCATCAGTCAGATTCATTGCAGTAACCTAGTTAATAATGAGGGAGGCCATGTGACTAGAGCTAGAGGAAGAAAAACAGGAATAGATTTTGATTCTGCCTCTTGATGACTCTAGCAACAAACATTTGTTGAGACCATGCAGTGTGCCCTGTCCTGTGCTGGGCAATTAGACTGTGGCAATATCGGAGAAATAGAATAAAAACTTCAACACATCAAAATACAACTAAAAGAATTCTTAATTTACTGGTACTACATATTCATAATAACAATTATTACTGGGGTTACTGCTACTATTTTACTTTTTTAAAAACTACTATGGCCGGGCGTGGTGGCTCATGCCTGTAACCCCTGCACTTTGGGAGGCTGAAGTGGGAAGATTGCTTGAGCCCAGGAGTTCAAGACCAGCCTGAGCAACATAGCCAAGACCTCACCTCTACAAAAAAATTATTTTAAAAAATTAGCCACACATGGTGGCACATGCCGGTAGTGTCAGCTACTCAGGAGGCAGAGGCAGAAAAAGGATTGCCAGAGCCCAGAAGGTCAAGACTGATGAGCCATGATCTTGCCACTGCACTCTCTAAAAAAAAAAGAAAAAGAAAAGGCACTTTACTGTTTATTTTTGCATGCATTTACATTCCTTTAATCCTCACAACAATCCTATAAGGAAGATATTAGCATCTCCGTTTTACAGATGAGAAAACTAAGGCTTAGAGGTTAAGCAACTTTCCAAGATCATTCAAGAAATTAGAGGAGGCAAAGACAGAATTTAAATCCATGTACTAATTTATCCAGCTGCCAAATATTTGTTGAATGTTTTCTATATTCCAGGCTCTGAATATTTATTCCATAGTCTCACCATTACATGTTTATCAGTAGCTTTTCAATCACTTACCCAGAGAAGTTCCAAAGGGAATGGGTTAATAAACAAAGGAGGGGGAAAATATTACAATAAAATGAGTTTTTACCTCTAGCCAAAGGTTGAGTCTCCAGGATTCAGCATCACAAAGCACCACCCTTTGCCCTGTGAAAGGTTATCCATGACTTAAGCTCTTCCAGGGAAGCTCAAATAAGTGACCCCCCACCCCCACCCCATCTGCAGTTCCTGCTGTCCTGCTATCCCTTCCAATCACACGAAGGGGCCCTGCCATGACTTTGAGTTTCTCTGGTCTCACTGACATCATCTTCCAGTCCCACTTCCTTTGTCTCTTCTTTTGACTTGTACACCTCAAGTGTTGTTGATAACTGAAAATCAAGTCTTGGAGATCATGACTGAGAGAAGCCAGGCATGGGGGCTCATGTCTATAATCCCAGCACTTTGGGAGGCTGAGGTGGGAGGACCACTTGAGCCCAGGAGTTTGAGACCAGTTTAGACAACATAGTGAGACCTAGCCTCTACCAAAAAAAAAAAAATCAGCCAGGCATGGCAATACATGCCTGTAGTCCCAGCTACTCGGGAGGCTGAGGTGGGAAGATCACCTGAGCCCAGGAGGTTGAGGCCACGGTGAGCCATAATCATGCCATGGTACTCCAGCCTGGGCAACACAGTGAGACCCCAACTCAAACAAAACAAGAAAAGACTGAGGGAGAGACAATGAAACTCTAGATCCTATCTTCTTGCCTCAGTGGTCAGGTCTTGGAAATGAAAAACTTTGTCCAGAATGCTGAATATGCAAGTTCTTCAAAAATCTTTTTTTTTTTTTTTTTAGTAGGAGTCTCACTCTGTCGCCCAGGCTGGAGTGCAGTGACACACTCACAGCCACTCCAGCTTCAACCTGCTGGGCTCCGGTGATCCTTCCCTCTCAGCCTCCCAATAGCCAGAACTACAGGTGTTCACCACCACGCCTGGCTAATTTTTGATTTATTGTAGAGACGAGGTCTCACCAAGTTGCCCAGGCTGCTCTTGAACCCGTGGGCCTCTGCCTCCCAAAGTGCTGGGATTACAGGCTGAGCCACCAAGTCTGGCCCTTCAAAAATCTTAAAAGATTTCATGATTTTTTTTACTTTCTTATGAAGACATGAAAGAAGAATCAGTTATCTTGGTGTTTTTTGAAGAAAAGTTCATATTAGTTTTGTGTACACATTTACAGGAAAATGCACCAGCCCCAAGTCTCTCAATCATTCTGATTAAATGAGATTTTTCTGTGTAAAGCACAGACTTGGTCTTTGGAGTCACGTCTGGAGGAAAGACTGGACTTCTTTACAAGAAACAACTAAGGAAAAAAATGTAAGGCTGAAAAGAGTCAAGCAGAATAGACAATAAAGTATAATCAGATCCAGAGAAGACACAGACTAGCTGGGTGGCCTGTCCCTAATAAACACCACTTTGGGAGCTGGAGAACAGCCTGGTGTGGAAAGTGAGGACTGAATTGAATTATTGGATGAAGAAACAGGGGAAGAGCATTCAATGGCATCTTCTCCACGTGGGATCTGGAAGGGAAGGGCTGCAGTTCGAAGAGATGGCATAAGAGGCAGCTCACTGGTTTCATCTGAAGATGTCAAACAGCCCCTTTTCCTTGGTCTTCCTAAGAAAATGTTCCTGCAGCCCCATGACAGAATGAAACGTCCACCAGTAAGCCATTCCTTTCTTTTTGGGAGTTTTTTGTTTGGTTTGGTTTTGTTTTTTGAGTTGGAGTCTCACTCCTTCGCCCAGGCTGGAGTGCAGTGGCACGGTCCCAGCTACCCCAGCGACGACCTGCTGGGCTCCGAAGATCCTTCCGCCTCAGCCTTCCGAGTTGCCAGAACCACAGCCGTGCACTACCATGCCTGGCTAATTTTTTATTTTATTGTAGAGATAAGGTCCCATCAAGTTGCCGGGGCTGGTCTCGAACCCACAGGCTAAGGCAATCCACTCGCCTCGCCCTCCCAAAGTGCTGGGTTTACAGTCTGAGCCACCGAGCCCGGCCTATTTGGGAATTTTAAGAGCACTGTTCATTTAGAATGCAAGAAGAAGAAACGTAGGCATGACCACCCCTGTATATCAAAAAACCAGAAATTTATTTATTAAAAATTGTGAAGCCGGGCTCGGTGGCTCAGCCTGTAATCCCGCGCCTTGGGAGGCTGAGGTGAGTGGAATACCTGAGCCCGCGGGTTCGAGACCCGCCTGGGCAACTTGGTGAGCCCTCATCTCTACAATAAAAATAAAAAAATTAGCGGGGCGTGGTAGCGCGCGCCTGTAGTTCCAGCTACTTGGAAGGCTGGGTCGGAAGGCTCGCCGGAGCCCAGCAGGTCGAGGCTACACTGGCCGGGCGTGGCCAGTGCACTCCAGTCTGGGTGACAGAGTGAGACTCCAACTCAAAAAAAAAAAAAAAAAAAAAAAAGTTTGCCGGCTCGGTGGCTCAGCCTGTAATCCCGTGCTTTGGGAGGCTGAGGTGAGTGAATTGCCTGAGACCGCGGGTTCGAGACCCGCCTGGGCAATTTGGCAAGACCTCATCTCTACATCAAATCAAAAAATCAGCCGGGCGTGGTAGCGCGCGCCTGTAGTTCCAGCTCCTTGGAAGGCTGAGGTGGAAGGATCGCCGGAGCCCAGCAGGTCGAGGCTGCGGAGGCCGGGAGCGGCCACTGCATTCCAGTCTGGGCGACGGAGTGAGACGCCAACTCAAAAAAAAAAAAAAAAAAATTGTGCATTTGCCAGGCACAGTGACTCACGCCTGTAATCCCAGTACTTTGGGAGGAAGAAGAGAGGTTTGCCTGAGCCTGTGGGTTCAAGACCAGCCTGGGCAACTTGGTGAGACATCGTCTCTACAGTAATCCAAAAAAAAAAAAAAATTTAGCTGGTTGTGGTGACGTGGGCCTGTGGCTCCAGCTACTTGGAAGGCAGAGGCGGCCCGCAGGTCGCCTGAGCCCAGCAGGTCAAGGCTGCCGTAGCCATGACCGTACCCCTGCACTCCAGCCTGAGTGACAGAGTAAAAGTGACTTTTTAAAAAATGCCATATTTATTCTTACATGTTTAAATATCAGTCACCTTCAAAGTATTCTTCATTGGATTCAACACACCTCTTAAGATGCTTTTTCCACTGCTCGAAACAGTTTTTGAATTTGTCCATTTTGGTGCCTTTTAGTGCTTCTGCCATTTTTTATTTCACCTCTTCCACACTGGCAAAACATTTCTCTTTGATGACTTTTTTCATGCAGGGAAACAAACAAACAAAAAAACCAGTCACTTGGGCTGAGATTGGGTGAATAGGAAGGGTGGGGCACAGGGTCATGCCATTTTGGCCAAAAACTGTTGAACATTCAGCATGGTGGGGGCAGCTGCACTCATAAATCACCCCATCATGAAAGGGGCAAACACATTGAAAGAATCTCCAAACAAAATTTACTGAAGCCTAACGCAGCCTCTCATAACAACACTAGCTGGTACACTGATGCTGATGGGTTCCTAGAACACTTACCTAGCAGGGGAAGCCTGCAAAGGGGCCCGCCTTCCAAAAAAATAATTCAAGTTTTTGGGGGCTCCCTCCTCGTATAGATAAACAGAGGGGACCTCCCTGAGTGATCGACCAATGAATGCTGTTTTCCTTCTTTACATTTTTCTGAACTTTATAGATTATTACGATGACCAATATTACTTTTGGAGTATGAAGAAGCAGTGATCAGGATAGGTACACTTTGGTGCAGGTCAGGAAAGTGACAGGAGTTCTGGAACGAGGGAACAGCATAAAATCAAGGTAACTGAGAACCAAGAAAAGGTAAAGGAAGCCCAGAAATTTTAATAAATAAATAAATAAATTTTAGCCACTTCACATTATTTCCTACGAACAGCCTTCATTTAAAAAAAGAAAAAGTAACACACACACAAAAGTATGGTTCAAAAGAAAGAAACTGTGAACTTGGGAAATAAAACGTAAGCATCATTTTAAGCTTCTCTAAGTGACCCAGATTAGGACACTGATTCTCCCAACTCCTAAAAGATTGTATGCCTACTTCCTATTATACTTCCTACAAAACATTTTCTGACTTGTATTTCTGTGAGAAAGCAAGGTTCCTTAACAGAAAGGACTGATTGTTACAAGAAGAATACAAGTAAGGTTTTCCTTAAGACGTATGTTTTTCATTATAAATGTGAAAACCACATATTGCAAAAGAGAGAGGGAAATTTGCTCATAAATTGGCATTGTGCTCTTTCCATTTACCATACATATCACATAGCAGAATCATTACGCTATGCTGGTACCTAGTTTTCCTAACCACCATTTCAATGGTCACTCACGATTATGTATCATAATTTGTAAGTTTCTCTTCAAATATATAGCGTGTATGAGGCAGGCAAGACATCCAATTGGAAATGTCATTTAGACAGCTCCAGAAAAATGTATTTCTTGGTTGAAGCAGTCAACTCGTTGCTTTCTATTGAATACAAGGGTCTCCGTAATTTTTTCCATGGGCTCATTAAGTTATCAGTGCCTGAGGAAAGGACAGTCTCCGGGGACAGTCAACATATTTGCTTGTGAACTGGATGAGGCCTTAGCCAGCATGTTTATCAAATCTGTAAGTGTCCCAGGAGTTAGGGACCATAACCACAAGAGCAGATGACAGATTCTGAGCATATAAAAAACAGAATGGGCTGAAAGAGCAATAGGATAATAAACATAATGCCATTTCAGAGGTAAGAGTTGATCAGAGAGAAAATGCCTTAGAATGGACAAGAGAATAATCTCCGAATACCTAAGGAATTTTCATCAGAAAAGGGAATTCCAGACCAGGTGTGGTGGCTCATGCCTATAATACCAGGACATCGGGAGACTGGGGGCAGGAGGATAGCTTGAGTCCAGGAGTTCAAGACCATACTGGGCAATATAGCGAGAACTCGTCTCTACAAAACTCAAAAAAATTAACCAGGAATGGTGGTGCATGCATGTAGTCTGAGGCAGAAGGGTCGTTTGTTAGAAGGATTGTTAAAAAAAAAAAAAAAAAGAACAAAAAAGAAAGAAGAAAAGGAAATTCTAAAGAGAACTGTAACAAAAGGTAACCATGAATCTAAAGTTCAAATTAATAAACTACTTCATAAGAAAATGGAACTGTTAAAAAAAAAAAGCAACCCACTGTCACTTGTCCATCAATGTCATAAGTACATACTGAGCACATTTACTAGGTGCTGAGCACTATATCCCAGTAGTGAAAGAGACACCCATGCTCCCCTTACTCGAGCCGTCCACATATCAGCCAGAGAGACAGGCTGAAACAAAGCATCATATTAACCATTTTTTTTTAACAGTAAGAGAGAGATGGAATTCAGTTTTATTTTGTCCTCTCTGAGACTTCCATTTACACATGGCCTCCTCTATCAAAAAAGAGGAAGACAAGAGCCCTGCCTTGTATCATAGAATTCAAGTACTCATGTACTCTTGAGAGGTGGCAGGATATTCATTTCTCCAGTTTTTTGGCTCCAAGAGATTGCACCTGAAGTGCCAGTGTAGTGAGGAACTGCTGGCAAACTTCTGGAAATGTCTTCTGAATTAGTCAGTGTACCATTTCATAAAGTGCTTCTGGAGTTCAAATCTGCCAGGCTTCAAAAGTGTCCACATTTTTGCAAAGGATAAAATAATCCTCACGAGTATCCCTGAGTCCTTTCCAGCTAGGTCTCATTATTGGCACTGCTGCTTTAACCTCCAGGGCGCTGGCCCTCACCCCAGGCAAAGCCTCTTGGCTGCTCTTTAAGTAGTAGATTGTAATTTGGATCGTCATCTGGTATAGCAAAAATAGCTTTCAAAAGAGATGGTGTTTTCAGAATTCTTGGTGTTCCACCAGGCTGATTGGGACATATACGTCTTCCAAGAAAAAAAAATGTGTCCAACTGGAATACCCAAGAGGTCCACAATGATGGAGTTCCCCAACAACAAGGAAAACCCCATGAGCACCCAGGGCAGAAAGGGGGCCTGGAAGGGAAGGTCAAAGAAGGGCGTGCAGACATGGGTTCCTTCGGCACCACATATGGGCGAGCATTATTATAAAGGCCTGGCCCAAGAGAACTGAGCTCACAAGCAAACCAAAAAGAGTCATTAAGAGTCCACCAAAAAGGAACATAAATACAAAATCTGCTGTCAAACTTTGGAAAGAACCTGCTAGCATTCAGCAGTAACGATATAGGAAAATAATGTGAAATGACTAAACGACCTAAAAATCAACCTTCCATATGACCCAGCAATCCCCTTTCTGGGAAGATACCCAGAGGAACTCAAATCACTCTATGAAAAAGATCTGCACCCGCATGTTTGTTGCAGCACTATTCACAACAGCAAAAACATGACACCAACTGTGTTGCTTTACCGGATTAAAAAAAAAAAAGTGGTATATATATAGTATATATAAACAATGGAATAGTACGCAGCCATAAAGAAGGATAAAATTATAAATTCTGCAGCAACTTGGATGGACTTAGAGTCTATAACACTCAGTGGTATGTCACAGAAACAAAGAACTGAGTCCCCCATGTTCTCACTCATAAGCGTACCCTGAACAATTATCATAATACTGTTAAGAAAGGGATTGGCAGTAGTGGGAAACTGCCAGGGGAAGGGAGGGGGACACACTTCATCAATAAGGGTACCTGATCTCAAACCAGGTGAAGTGGAGACCAAAGTGAGACCCAAATTTTACATGTACAATGACCAATTGAATACCTAACCCCAAATTGTGTCCCACATCTTTAAAATAAAAATTAGAAAAAAAAAATCGAATCCAACTGGCCCCCCAAAATAAGAAATGGGTGGTGAACCTCCATATTTGAAAGTGTTTAAAGATAAATTCAGGACTGAAGCACAACTGAAAAGTTGTGATCAAGTTCAACTGCATGGCGGCGGTGGTGAGGACGCAAGCAGTGGTGTAGGAGTGACTGACCGGTGAGCTCTGAAGGTATTTCTGCCAGAGGCTCCGGTGCGCCATCTTCCCCACTGATGCCTCTAAACCAATTTTCAAACCTCACAAATTGCGTGTTAGAAAGTAAACACTCAAAGGGCCTGAAACAGAGATGAGTAAGCGGGACCACTGCAAACAGATCATCAAGGAAAACCTCTGTTGTAGGTGACGATTTGACAGAGACCTGAAGCGTGAGAAGGGAGTTCGTTATCTAAATAGTAACAGAGTACTCTGGTAACAGCTATCAGACAAGAAAAAAGAAGAGTGTATGTGCCTGAAAAACTGAAAGAAGGCCAATGGTGCTGGGGCATAGTGTGTGAGGAGGAGGAGTATGGAGAGAGAAAAGGTTGGAGAAACAAGCAGGAAGCAGGGCCTTATCAGCATAGGTGAGGGGCTTGGATTTTAATCCAAACACAATGAGAAGTTGTTGAAGAAACTTAAGCAGGGGGACTGCCTTGACTGATTTTGTTTTTAAAAGATCACTCTGGGCCAGGCACGGTGGCCTATAATCCCAGCACTTTAGGAAGCAGAGGCAAGAGGATTTCCTGAGTTCACAGGTTCGAGATCATCCTGGGCAACTTGGTGAGACCTCATCTCTACAATAAATCAAAAAATTAGCCAGGCATGGTGGTACATGCCTGTAGTCCCAGCTATGTGGAAAGCTGAGGCGGAAGGATGACCTGAGCCCAGCAGGTAGAGGCCACAGTGGCCGTGAGCGTGTCACTGCACTCCAGCTTGGGCAACAGAGTGAGACTCCGACTCAAAAAAAAAAAAAAAATTACTCTGGCTGGGTGCGGTGACTCATGCCTGTAATCCTAGCACTTTAGGAGGCCAAAGTGGGAGAATCGCTTGAGGGCAGAAGTTCAAGACCAGCCTAGGCCACACAGCGAGACCTCATCTCTACAAAAAAAAAAATCAAAAAGTTAGCTGGGCATGGCAGTGTGAGCCTGTAGTCCCAGTTGCTCTGGAGGCTGAAGTGGAAGGATTGCTTGAGCTCAGGGTGTGGAGACAGCAGTGAGCCAAGATCACGGTTCTCTACTCCAGCCTAGGCAACAGAGCAAGACCCTATCTCTAAAGAAATAAAAATGTCACTCTGGTTGTGGTGTGGAGGGTGGATTAGAGAGAGGCTGGAGTGGAAGCAGGGAGGCCTGGTAGGAGGCCACTGCAGTGGTCCAGGTGAGAGAAGATGACAGCTTGGACCAGGGGGGTGGCAAGAGAAATAGAGAGAAGGGAGCAGACCCAGGTTAGGATCCTGGGAGGGAGTGTGGTCAGGCTTTCTACAAGAATTCGGTCGGAGCTAGGATGGCCCCTCCTCAATAGAGGGGATTCAGATCTCTGGAAGCCTCTTCCAACTCTATGAGAAACAGAGAAGAGATTCCAGAAGAGACGCGGGCATGTGAACAAAGCCCCTTGTGGATTCTACACACTGTTCCCACTGATTTACATGCACAGGCTCTGTTTTTCTTAAAATTTTAGCAATGAAAGACACTGGGTTGGACCAAATTCCCCCGAAGAGTTAATTACTGGCCTGGCCCCGGGAGAATTGGAAGAAAACAGGAGCATGTGGAAGGCATCAAGCTTACATGAGCAGCACTAATGGGAACAGTCCACTGCCAGACACCATCTCCGTGCTACAAATTACCAGAGCCTCTGGAATTCCAGGTCTGCAGCTGCTGCACAGATGTGTGCTAGCACGGGGTGGGAGCAGAGAAAGGAGGGCGCGGCGTAAAAAAGGTCCCGGTCAAACCAGGCCTCTTGGCATTTCAGAAAATGACCACTATGCCTGCCTCCACAGGATAACCAGAAAGACCTTTTCAAAAGGCAAATGTGATCGTGTCCTCGTTCTCATCCCCAACCTTGAACCCTGCAGTGGTTCAGCCTTGCTTGAAGGATGAACGTTGACCCAAATCCCTGGCTTTGCCTATAAGAAGGTGAGCGCATGTCCTGGTTGACCGAGGGTTGTTGGAGTTTATGCCTATTTTGGTAGTTTTCGATAGCTTTTATTTTACTCTCACAAGTGATTCTGTGTAGATGATAAAGGGTGTGGTTCTCCCTCCTTGTGAAGTTATCTGTGGTCTTTCCATGGAAGATCTGTCCATCCTTATCTCCTAACATGCTCTGAGCAGCAGCGCCACTTGGCTTCTTTCTGTTCCTCCAACTCTCCATCATCCTCCTGCCATAGGAGCTTTCCAACAAGGTGTCCTCTCTAGCTGGAACTCTCTTACCTTTGCCTCCCCTTCACCAAACCACTGCTAGTCCTCCTTCCAGGTCCTCCCTGGCCAGGGGAGCTCTCCCTTAGACTGCTCCTTAGCATCAAGGATGTTCTTCTCCTTCAGGGCACTCATTTTAGTAGGTTTTAGATATTCAAGTGATTCCTTGATTAATGTTCAACTATTTCTCCCACTGAATGAGGGCAGTGACCATTCGTGCCACTGAAAGTTGAATACCAGGCCGGGTGCAGTGGCTCAAGCCTATAATCCCAGCACTTTGGGAGGCCAAGGCGAGAGGATTGCCTGAGTCCAGGGGTTCGAGACCAGCCTGGGCAACATGGCAAGATCTCATCTCTACAAGAAATCAAAAAATTAGCCGGGCATGGTGGTACGTGTCTGTAGTTCCAGCTACTTGGAAGGCTGAAGCGGAAGGATCGTCGGAGCCCAGCAGGTTGAGGCTGCAGTGGCCATGAGAGTGCCACTGCATACCAGCCTGGGTGACAGAGTGAGATTCCTACTCAAAAAAAAAAAAGAAAGTTGAATACCAGGCCAATTTTGACTGACTGAATCAATGAATCATGAATGAGCAAATAACTGGTTACTTACCGGCTTCCCCTGCCAAAGTAAAAAACAAATAAATAAGCAAAAGCTATGTATTAATACCTTAAGAAAATGGTAAGAAGTTATCTGGCAGAAAGCTTTGCAACATATACATAGATATGTTGACTTGCATACTGTTTACCTCTTATAGCTGGACCCTTGTCCAAAGATGTAACAATAACTCGGTATCTGGTATCCTCTTTGGAACTCACCTGAAAAGTCTCAGTATTTTCTATTGATCACCAAAACAATGGGAAGAGTACAACTTTCAGAAGGAGGTTTCGGTTTCTGGAAAAGCCACTTAGTCTTTTACGCCAAGTCTAGTAAACAAGACTGGCGTCCAAGCCAGAGAGGGTTTCGGGTCAAAAATGAGGTGACACCTTACAGATACCAGATCTTTCACACGTCTGCTGCGCTGGCCCTGAAGGCAATTCCAAATACTCTTGGAGGCCTGGCAGCCAATGTGGAAAAGGAGGCCAGCCTTCAATGTGACCATTTTGAAAGGTAATACTTGTTTGGTCACTTGAAAACATGTGTAAAACATCAATCTCCAGAAATAAATTCCTCAGGATGGCAAGCCCACCTCCCAGCTGCGTGCTCCTTTTGAGCTTATAAAGTGCTTTCCCAAAATTGATCAGAGATATGGCCGGACACGGAGGCTCACACCTGTAATCACAAGATTTTGGGAAGCCGAGGCTGGAGAACTGCTTGAGCCCAGGAGTTCGAGATCAGCACGGGCAACATAGCAAGACACCATCTCTACAAAAATTGTTAAAAATTAGCTGTGCCTGTAGTCTCAGCTACCCAGAAGGCTGAAACAGAAGGATCTCCTGAGCCCAGGAGGTCAAGGCTATGGTGAGCCACGATCGTGCCACTGCACTCCAGCCTAGGTAACAGAGTGAGAACCTGACTCAAAAAAAAAAAATCGGAGATGTCCTTTCCAACAAGGGCCAGCTCTAACAAACTGCTATTTTTATTTTAGAGAGAAAGGTGAATGGGGTTGAGAATGTAGGAACATGGAATCTGAGCTCACTGTGGTCATGAATTGTGCAGGCTTTGGAAAAATTTAACACCTCCCAGGACTAAGCACGGATGGAAAATGTCAATGCCGGCTCACCAAGACAGCCTCATAATGGGCTTCATTCAGGTGCCCACAGAGCCCACCTGCTTGCATTCCCTCGCCCCAAATCTGCCAGGGCCTGCCCTGGGACTGACAAACATAGCTCAGCTCTGAGATTTCATTAACATTGCCATAATGTTTGCCTGGTGGCTTCTAGGTGGGACAGAAGGAGAAAAAATATTTTCTGAGCCCCACCTTAAATATGCAAGTGCCACGTGCAAGGAAGAATTACCAAGCCCAGAGTTTTGGATCACATGGTCTGCCCCATGGCCCTTGAAGGACATCAGGAAGAATAGAGAACGGGTGGGGGTAGAGAGAATGCTGGTAAGCTTGTGCCTTGATGGCTTTTTGTCTTCCCACTCTTAAACATCTGGTGTCAACTTTCATTTCAATTTCAGGGTGTCCATGCAAAACATTGGTCTAGAGATGTTTTTCCTTCCTGGCTACCCTTGTTAATTAGCCTCCTACTTCTAACCTACAGTATAAGACATTTAGGACACCATCTCCTCCATCCTAAATAATAATCATGAGGCACAAAGACCAAAGAAGCCACTAAGATTCACAACAGAAGTTCAAGGGCATTGAAAATACAGTCTAGCCCTGGGTAGAGGCAGCTTAACCAGAAAGACAACCAAAGCTAGAGAAGTCAGAGGTTAGACCAAGATGACAAGACATGATCTTAAAACCGACACCAACCTGGGAACTGCTCAAAATACGCCAAGTGACCAAAATGCTCCAGAGGTCTAGTATCAGGACCCTTGATTGGGGATGAGGAGGGGAGCCTTTTTCCTGGCCCTGGGCTTTGGCAACCATCAGAATCAAGGATATTCATTTTTCTGGCTTGTTAGACTCATCTGAGCTCAGTCCCTAAGAGATGCTTGCTTTCCCCTGGATCTATTATAACCGTTGGGACCACAGGTTATTGTTCAAATAGAGACATTTTTGAAAGTGAAATTGGCACTATTAATAATTTTCTGGGAAACAGGTGTTAACGTGGGACTGTCCTGGGAAAAACAAGACTTGTCCTTCTTGGTAACAGACACATTCTCCGTAGGTGACCTCCAACTCATTCCATGTGTTCCAGGGAAGAAAAACAAGTAGAATGATGCGTCTTCTGAGCCAACTGAAACCAACGTGTCCTCAGGTTGGCATCTGACAACATGCAACAGGTCCTGAAACTATAAATCATATCCTTGACAAACAAGAAAAGGCCTGAAATTTATCAGGACAGCCAGGCATTCACCTCCTTAACTAAACATCCTTTGTCCAGAGTCTCAGGGAAAACCCTCCTCTCCCATCCAGGTATCCAAACACCACATCTCCACTCCTGTCCCACCCCTAACCCTATCTGTTTTCCAAGGGAGTGGAATGCCATGGTGATGCGAAACACCTGTGGATAATTGGGTTTAAGGGTTTGATGACAGATTTTCAAAGGATCATTTGAGCTAAAAAGATGATCAGTGCTTCTCCCATTTGAATGTTCACAAGAATCACAAGGGATCTTGTAAAAATGCAGATTCTGGGGCAGGGCCTGAGCGTCTGCATTCTAACAAGCTCCCAGTTGATGGAGTTGCTGTCCAGTGGGTCCCACTTTGAGTAGAAAGGGCCTCAGCATTTAGTTTCAAGGCTTCATGATATCTTAGATATCTATAGTGCTAAATGACGTGAGAGAAAAGATGCCAATTAAATCTGTATCCAAAAGACAATGTGATAGGAGGAGTGGGGAAAGAATGAGAGGGAAAAAACAGGGGAAATAGATCGAGAGGAATATGGAGAGAGGGGAGAAAGAAGGACAAAAAAGAAGAGGAGAAAAGAAACAGAAATAAGGGGAGGCTAGGCGTGTTGGCTCACACCTGTAATCACAGCACTTTGGGAGGCTAAGGCAGGAGGGTCGCTTGAGGCCAGGAGTTTGAGACCAGCCTGGGCAACATAGTGAGACTTTGTCTCTAAGAAAATTAAAAAATTAGCCAGGTGTGGAGGTATGTGCCTGTAGTCCCAGCTACTCAGGAGGGTGAGGTGGAAGGACTGCCTGAGCCCAGGAAGCTGAGGCTGCGGTGAGCTGTAATTTTGTTACTGAACTCAAGCATGGACAACAGAGTGAGACCTCAACTCAAAAAATAGATGATAGATAGATAGATAAGAGAGAGAGAGATGATAGATATAGATACATGATAAATGATAGATAGATAGAGGTACACAGACAGACAGATATAGGTAGGTAGGTAGATAGATGATAGATAGATAGATAGATAGATAGATAGATAGATAGATAGATAGATGTAGGTAGGTAGGTAGATAGACGATAGATAGATAGATAGATGTAGGTAGGTAGGTAGATATCTAAATAGATGATGATGATAGACAGATATAGGTAGGTAGGTAGATAGACAGACAGACATAGGTAGGTAGATAGGTAGGTAGGTAGATAGACAGATATAGGTAGGTAGGTAGATAGATAGATAGACAGATATAGGTAGGTAGATAGACAGACAGGCGTAAGTAGGTAGATAGGTAGATAGATAGATAGATAGATAGATAGATAGATGTAGGTAGGTAAATAGGTATCTAAATAGATGATGATAGATAGATAGATAGATAGACAGACAGATATAGGTAGGTAGATAGACAGGCATAAGTAGGTAGATAGATAGATAGATAGATAGATAGATAGATAGATAGATAGATGTAGGTAGGTAGATAGATATCTAAATAGATGATAGATAGATAGATAGATAGATAGATAGATAGATAGATAGATAGATAGATAGATAGATAGATGAAAATAAAAATAAACTAAAATAATTCAGGCTTTGAGAGCAAGAAAATAATTAAGTGGGTTCCTTTGGCATAGTCAGAAGCAGCTTCTTCCCCATTGCTTATGGCACAAGAGAAATTGTTTCCATTCCAAAGCGCCCACTGTACTAAAAATCTCAGGCTCCTTCATTTTCACAATTGTTGACCAAACACGTAAACTCGCAACATAGAATCTTCTAATCCATTGACTTTCAAACTTTTTGACCATAGCTTACCCCAGAAATACATTTCACACTGTGACCCACCAAGTACACACATACACACACACACTACAAATGCCTTACAGATAATACTTTTAATGTATACAAAATGTTTTCTACTCAATTCAGTGTTATACTCTAACCTATTTATTTTTCACTTCATCAAACTTCAGTCCCAACAAGGGGAGGCATTTGCCTGCGGTCATCAGGCTGGTTGTGAGCAGGATGGAAATTGAAACCCAGGGCTCCAACTCACTCTCCAACCACTTGACAGTCATTATGGCTTGCCTGGGTGCGCTGACAACACAAATTCCAGAAATGGACTTGAAGACAAGAGATCAAGCTGGGATTTGGACTATGATTCGGGCTAAGATTGTTTAAAATATGGATACTGGTTACTTTATATTCCATCACTCCCAGGCCTCTCCATGCAAGCAATCGTGATATCCATGTTTATTGTCTTTGAGAAGGAATGAGATGGTGCAGAAAAGTAGAAATCACTTTCAGGTGGTCTTTTCTGGTTTTGGCTTCTGAAAACTTGAATCATTAAGAGAAGATTTAGAGTTTCATTAAAAACAGAAACAGTATTTGAAGAGAGACCTTCCAACCCCCACTCACAAGGTATGAAAAAGACATCCCCAGGTAAAGGTGAAGGGGGATGATGAGAGACAAGAAGGAGTTAATGATAAGAGGAGCTCAGTGGATCCCAGAGGAAAGAGTCTGGTATTCTTTTGCCTGTGCAGGATCTCAAGGAGGAATGCAAACCTCAGCCACTGCAAGGAAGCCAGGAATACCCCGAAACTCCAAGAGAGAAGGGCAGCGGGGTGCAGACTGTGTCCAGGCGGGGAGCCGGGGGGCCTTCCAGCTTTGCCTTGTGACCTAGGGAAGCATGCAAGAGGTGACAGATAGCACTGACCAAAAGGGGTGAGGCAGATGGACAGAGCGAACATCTCAGTAAGAGTCAAGGTGCATGGAAGATCAGTCAAGGCCAGATGAAGGCCCTGTTGGTACTGGCTACACTCACTCGGAACTTAGGCACGTCAAAGAAGATGGTAAGGCCCCATGGCACCTGAGTTTTTGTTTCTACCACCCACACGAATTGATGATCTAGGAAAAGATGAATGAGTGAGCATCAACTAAGAAATTATTTCCTAAGTACGTGAGTTATTGAACCAAGAGCATCTTCTTCTATTTCTATGATGGCATATAGATACAGCTTTTTTTTTTTTTTTTTCAAAAAGGAAACACAATAAATAATCAACAACAGTTACTTCTGAGAAGAAGCTTTACTTTCAGCAGATGCATTTTATATGGTTTGCATTTTCTAAAACTATGCATATATTAGCTTCCTAATCTTTTAGTATCCCCTGTGATTAGCAGGAGCCATGGAAATGATGTATTAAAATTCATTATTATTTAAAACATAAGGAATATATATATATGTATATAAATACATATATATATATATATATATAATTTCTCAAGAATGCATGAAAACTTTCTAGAAGCATTCACAAGACACTGTCGACATCTCTTGTGTCTAGAGGTTGGCGTAGGCGGGAGACTTACTCTCCATGTAATATTTGAATTAATTTTCTATGTACTCTGGGCTGAATGTCTGTTCCCTAACCCCGGAAGAGATTCTTATGTTGACACCCTAACCCCCAATATGTTGGTATTTGGAGGTGAGCTTTTGAGAGGTAATTAGTTCATTGGGTGAAACCCTCATGAATGGGATAGGCACCCTTATAAGAAAATACAAAAGAGAAATGATCTCTTTCTGCCATGTGACGACACAGCAAGACATCAACCATCTACAAGCCTACAAGGAAAAAAGGCACTCATCAGAACTCAGTTATGCTGGCACCCACTGATCTTGGACTTCCAGCCTCTAGAACTGTGGGAAAAATAAATGTTGGTTGTTTAAGCCATTCAGTCTACGGTATTCTGTTATAGCAGCTAGAACTAAGACACCACTGTGTGTATTTGTTATATATTACTCTTCCAATTTAAAACATGTATTGTTCCAACATTGACACCTTCTTTCTGTGCTCTTCTGTCACAGCAAGTCTATACAATGAGTATGTGCCTCTCAAGTTGGATTGTGCCCTGCTGAAGACCAATACCACCTTTTACCTTCTCGGCAGCCCACAGAGCGCCAAGCCCAGGATGGGCACATAGTAGGTACTTAATAGCTACTTGTTGAGGGACTTTTTGGTCATAGTATTTATGTATATGTTTATAAAGTGACTTTATTAATAATTGTCTTCCCCACCGGAAAGGAAGGGATTAATGACATTTGCTTGCCATAAGACCCCTGGCACTTGCCTCGGAACCTGGTATACTGTAGGTGCTCAATAATGGACGAATGAATAGACCAAAGCACAACCAGGAAGTCATATCATTTTCATAAACATCTCCAGATTCGTTTTACCCTTCCCATGTTGACTGACTAGACAAATAATTATCCAGTGAATGCTGTTTCTTACAAGCACCGAAAGCGTGGTCTCATCTGTCCCTTAAGTCACAGGCAACAAATTCCATCACAGGTAGGTATGTTTAGGATTTCTATGAAGACTTAACCCTTTGGAAAACAGTAATATGTTTTTCCAAAACAAATAATCCCCAACAGCAACATTTATTTTATTTATTCCTGTTTGAAGTTTTCCAGAAGGAAGCCAGAGTTGCAACTAGAAGTTAATATTGTATTTTTTGGTTCAAGATCTTGAGTTAAATAATCCTCCAGGGTGGCCAGATTGGTAAGTTTTTTTTTGTTTTTTTTGTTTTTTTTTCAGATTTTTCTTTGCGTAAGCTTGCTGTGAATTTTAATATAGTTTAAGGAGAATGGTCCCCCTGAAATTTTGAAAAAATAAAGAACAGTACTAGAGAGAGCTACAATAAATTAGAGTGGTTAGCTCTGTTATAAAGTTATGAGTGATTTTTATTTCCTTTCCTTATCTTCCTTTGTATGTTACAAATTTTCTAAAAATGATATCTATGTTTAAGATAATTATGAAAAGCACCTACTTCTTCTTTCCCTCCCACCTAGTTCAGTGAGTGGCACCACTATCCACACACTCTTCCACACTCAAAACATGGGACCTTTTCAGCCTCCTCATGACATCTCATTTTCTAGAGCTAATGTGACCAGCCAGTGTGATCTATGGTAGATCACAATCATCAGTTGATCTGATGATTGCTACCTGTCTTGTCAACTCAAGCTGCTATAACAAAATACCACAGACTGAGTAGTTTAAATAACAGACATTTGTTTCTTATGGTTCTGGAGGCTGCGAAGTCCAAGATCAAGGTCCCAGCTTCTGGCAAGAGCTCACTTTCAGGGTTTCTGACTGCAGTCCTCTTGTTGTATCCTCACATGGTAGAAAGAGAGAGAGAGAGAGAGAGAGAGAGAGAGAGGACATGCTCTGGTCTCTTTTCCTCTTCTTAAAAAGACACTGATACCATCATGGGTCGCCATCCGCATCACCTCATCTAAACCTAATTACTTCCCAAAGGCCCCACCTCTAAATACTATCACATATAAATTTGGAGGAACACAGACATTCGCTCCATCACATTACAACATCCCAGGACTTAGTGCCTCTGTACACTTATTATTGACTCTCTTAGTTCTGTGGGATATTTGCTGGGTGGTTCTCATTTGCAGTTGTAGTCATGTATCAGCTGGACTTCCAAATGGCTAATGCACACACCGACAGCTGATATAGTGACTGTCAGCTGGAAGCTCAGCTGGAACTGTTAACCAAATTGCCTGCACATAACTTCTTCATGTGACTTGAGCATGGCAGCTGGATTCCAAGACAGGGTGACCCAAGAGCAAGCATTCCAAAAGGCTCAGGTGACAGTTAAGTAATGTCTGTATTCCCTGTATGTTGATAATTATATTAGAATCTCGATGAGATCCAGCTACTATTTTTTGGTAAGAACATATCCTAGGTGGTATTGTACACTGCCATTGGGAGGCACCTAGTACAGGCTTGTTGGTTTTTTTATGATGGTCATAGCCATTGATTGTCAAGTGCCTAGATAAAATAATTCATTAGGAGTTCAGATTTATATTTTTCTTTTTTTTTTTTTTGAGTTGGAGTCTCACTCTGATGCCCAGGCTGGAGTGCAGTGGCATACTCACAGCCACCCCAGCGTCAACCTGCTTGGTTCCAGCAATCCTTCCACCTCAGCCTTCCAAGTAGCTGTAACTATAGGCATGCGCTACCACGCCCAACTAATTTTTGATTTATTGTAGAGACAAGGTCTCGTCAAGTTGCCCGGGCTAGTCTCGAACCCGTGGAGCCCAGGCAATTCACTCACCTCGGCCTCCCAAAGTGCTGGGATGACAGGCTGAGCCACCGAGCCTGGCCCAGATTTATATTTTTCAAAGATCATTCTGGCTATAGTGCAAGTTATCTTTAAAAGGAATAAATGTAACAACTCGTTTGTCATGCATAACCTCATGAGAATGACAATCAAAACTAAGTCATCATGAGATAAATATTTATTGAGTGCCTCATCCTGGTTTGGTAATTTTACTAGTCTATAAAAGCAAGTTTAAAGGGAAGGGAAAAAAGAAGAAATTGCTTTGGCATTCTCTTTCACCAATGTTGTTCAGTTATTCCAGAATGATTTTTATTTTTTAGAAGTTGAAATAAAACATCAGCCCTTAAAGAGTAACAACAACAAAAAAAATTCATTTACCCCACAACCAGGATAAATAACTGAAGTATGAAAAATAAATATCTGGTTTACTCAAATACTTGCTTTTTCTTTCCTTTCTCCTCTTTTTTCCTTCTCTATTCCCTCCCTCCCACACCTTCTCTCTTTTTTCGCTCAGGTAAGCATATATCTTGACATTCACAAAATAAATAAAAATATAAAGGCAGCTGCCAGGCACAGCGACTCCTCCCTGCAATCCCAGCACATTGGGAGCCTGAGGCAGGAGGATCACTTGAGGCCAGAATTTCAAGACCAGCCTGGGCAACATAACAAGACCTCATCTCTATAAAAATAAATAAATACGCAAATCGATAAACAGACTAAAGGCAACAAATTAAAATGTAACAAATTTACAAGCACAGTGATAAAGTCCACTTTTCTTCAGAAGCCCCCTGAACTGAGAAGTCTGCACGCCACTGTGCAGTGGCTGTGGTCAGACTTCCTACAGGCAGGCCAGACTGCATTTCAGCAATAATTCAGGCCCTGCCTGCATTCCCCCTATGGAGGAAGCAGAGTAGCAAAGAGGACAGAACACGAGTTTTGGCACCTCACAGGTGCTTCTCCAGGCTCCATGGGTGAACCAAACACCTGTGGATGTTGGAACGCAGAGTCGGACTCCATGAGACCAGAGAGGGGCCTGAGATTCTGCATTTCTGGCAAACTCCCAGGGGACCTCCAAGCTGCTGAATTGTGGGCCACACCCAGAAAGGTGAGATGCCAGAGTTCACGAGAACCACTGTCTCTGTCCTTAAGGCAAGTTAGTCCTCTGTAAGTTTTTCCTATGTGGAACAGTATTCTCCCTACTGGGCCACGACCATATCGAGTGACACCATCACTGCCTTAATGATCCCCATTAGATGAAAATGTTTCCCAGCTAGCTTTATAATAAGTGGTATCACTTACTACTTGACCACTGGGTATTTATGGTAACTCACCCCAACTAACGCTCTGTGTCAAAAAAGAGTCCCAGTACTGCCCTATGAAAAGAGCAGTGTAAGAGGGTTTGGAAGCCCACCAAGAGTCAATACTCTTGTCTCTGTCCAAGAGAAGCCAAGATTTGACCACAGGGCTGAAGTCTGGGTGGCCCTTTGGGTTCCCAGTCTAAATTAGAGGCAAAAAAAAGAGAGACTTTATGATAATTAGGCTTCATAGCACGATTTCAAGGGAGGCATTATTAGACCCATGTTCTAGATGGAGAAACTATAGAGACATGGGGAAGTTATTTTGCTCACCCAAGCCCACCCAAAGTGTCAGGGATGAAAATGAAGTTAAGAGCCAGAAAATATGGGTCATCGGTCCTCAGCCTAAGTCGTGAGACATCTTCTATGAGAAATGTTTGTGTGCTACTGAAAAAGTCTACATTAAAAGTAAAGGGTAGAGGCTGAGCTTGGTGGCTCATGTCTGTTATCCCAGCACTTTGGGAGGCTGAAGCAGGAGGATTGCTAGAGCCCAGGAGATGGAGACTAGCCTGGGCAGCATAGCAAGACCCCGCCTCTAAAAAAAAACTTTTTTTAAAAAAATTTTAAAAACTAAAACACGGAAAAAAAAAAAAAAAGAGACTGAAAAGCACAGAAGAACTCTAGGTAAAATGTTTTGTTGTTGATTATAATTTGCTATCATTTTGAATTTATTTGCCACAAGGACTTTCACAATCATTTCTTGAATGCCTTTTATTATGATGCCTGACACATTATTGAATCTCTGTGTGCCTCAGTTTAGTTACCTACGAAAAATTGGGATGATGATAGGACTCTGTGAGGATGAGCTAACACAGTGGGGAACTTTAGCAAAGTCTGGCATGTGGTAAGCATCATGAAAGTGTTAGATGTTACTCTCCACACAGATAGTGTAATGCGTCTTCTCAGTCATGACACAAGTTTGCGTTTGGCAGGAGCCCGGGGTTTCACTCCTCTTCTGTTCTCTCGGATGCTGAGCAACTCTAAACTCAGAGTAGGCTTAAAACATGATTTCCTGTCTGAATCCCAAAGGCCAAGCTCTGTGTAAGTCAATGCCTTTCCCAAGTGTCATACTGTGCAAACATACTCCTCTAATGTTCCCAGAATACATATTTATTATTATGTACGTGAGATGCCCAGTTTCTAAGAGCATTTTTTAATGTTATTATGATTTTCTCATATGTTATAATCTTTAAAGTGATTACACAAATCATTTCATTTAAACCTTATAGCAATTGGATGAAGAAGACAGAATCTTTTTTTTTTTTTTTAGTTGTCAAATGACCTTTTATTGAAATATATTTCCTTTTCTCTTCTTAACTAGCTGGGCACTCCACTGCACCACTGTGGATGCCATCTATGATGTCATGGGGGTGGCGGCCATCGACATTGCAGTCCATAGACTGAGCAGTCCCCAGGATCTTTTTAATAGTCCCAGAGAGTTCTCTAGCTAGAGACTGGTGTCGCATTGGTTGGGCAAAGTTGACAATCTCATCAAAAGTGATGTTCCCACTGGATTAATGTTCTTCTGCTTCTTTCTGTCTCTCGGTGGTTCCTTGAGGGTTTTGATGATCAGGGCAGAGGCAGAAAGTACCACCTCAATCTGGGCCTGTCTGTTCTGAATGGTCAGTTTCACTGTAATCCTCAGACCTTTCTAGTCACCAGTTGCCTTGGCTATGTCATCACCAACCTTTTTGGGAGGCAGAGCCAGGGGTCCGATCTTGGGGGCCAGAGCAGACATGGTGCAGACCTTGCCCCCAGTGCACCTCAGATACACGACTTTGGTCTTGTTGGGGTCGAACTTGGACGGCATCGTGGAGTCAGCTGGTGTTGGATCTACCCGGATTCAAGATGACCGAAGTCAGAAGGCAGAATCTTAATGTGTCCACTTTATGGATGGGGAAACTGAGACACTCTGAAGTACAGTAATTCCCTCAAGACCACACTGATCAGTGGTAATAAAAGTTACTGCTACTAACATGTTTGAAGACTTAATATTAGGTTGAACATACGAAATTGCTGATATTTTACCATGTTTAGCCTACCAGAAAAAGGTAGTTTTATATTGTTCAATCTAAACGCTGTGTGTTGTGTCATTTAATCATCATATCAAGCCTATAGGGTAAAATCTCTTTTTTTTATCCACAAGAGAAATGAAGCTTTAAAAGTAAAGACACTTGCCCAAGGTCAAGGGGAGCTGGGATTCAAACTCAGGCCAATATGACTCCAAAACCCACATGAGTCATAACTTGACCATGTGGTCTCTCGAGTGCATGGCAAGGAAGGGACGGAGTTTGCCCTGGTATCCAGCCCTCGGTCGAGGCAATATTTTCAGTATTGAAAACGTGGTGTGTTTATACTCACTCTCCATGACAAACACTTAAGGGAGGAAAGATCATCCCCATATTAAAGATGAGAAAGTTAAGGCTCAAAAATGTTAATGACTTGGTCAAGGTCACACAGCTATTCAATATGGGAATTGGGCTGCACAGCTTCAAGGTTTGGGCTCTTGACCATGAGCTCAGTAGTTCCCAAATCACCTGGGGATCTTTTCAAACTGCCTAAGTCCAGGTGACCAATTGAATCACAATCTCTTGAGGCGGCACACAGGTATTTGCAGCTCTTAAAACTCCCCAGGTGACCCTAATGTGCCAGACAAACTTGGGAACCCCTACCTTCACTCCATTCCTCCCACCTCAGTCTTCCGCCTCGTCCACTGTCCTTCACCAACAGGCCTGAAATGGCTGACCCTGAGGCCTCTACCATTGGTTAACCCCACGGTGATGCTCTTGATCATGTTCTGCACAGAGTGCTTATTTCTCAGACACATTCTGCGGAGAGCTAACAGCAGGAAGAAGCCACAGCCATGATACAATCATAGCATCTTCCAGTTGAAAACGATCAGCTGTAACTGAGGCTGAAATGGAAGTCGTTCCGTCAGGGGAGGCCCTCAGCTCCCCAGGTATTTAGCCTTTGACCTGAGTGGGTGCCCTGAAGCGAGACAGCTGAGCTGGGCTGGAGTCTGGCTGGGAGCAGGGAGGGAGGTGCTGAGCGGCCTTGTGGAGTGATGGCCTTGGCCACCACTCACATTCGTCACGCGGGGTCAGGGCCATGCTACCGAACACACACTGGAAGGCGTGCATCTCCGCCAACTGGGTCCAGTCACCACCGGCTCGGAATACTTCATCTTCACAAACTTTGCTTATTTTAAAAAAAATGTTTCTTTGATTCCTGCAAGCCAAACCCATGGAAAAATAATGGAAACCAAATGCCAGAGAAAGGGAGCCAAGGCAAACACATGTGAGCTCTGAAATAACAGGAGATACTGCGGTCACGTCTGACCTTCTGAACTCTGCTATGGGTTGAAGCAAAAACAGCTTTTGCTGGTGCTGAAGGGTGCGTGGTGATCGTTTATTTGTAATGCAGAAGAGCTTGGGTTTAGAGGCCTCGCCTTTTAATACTGTGGAGACTCGGCCAAGGGGCCAGAAATTATCTCATTTTGAGGAGAAACGTTTTTTCGTTTAATGAATGGGCCACCCTTCACCTCTGCAATCAACATAAACCCGGAATAATCTGATTTCTATCTTTCGAGTGATGAATAGCTAAGACCTCCAGAGTTTCTACAAATGTTTCTTTTCCGACTACACCAATATTTTGGTGCAGTCTAATAAAGAAGCGAGGACGCAAGTTCACTTGTTCGTATCAACAGTCTGCAAGAAATCAAGGTGGAAGGACCTGGATGAAGAAGTAAAATGATGACCCCTGGTCAAAAGGGAGTGAGGACAAGGCCCCCCCGCTTCTCACATCAACCAGTTCAGTCCCCAACAGTATGGCGACATCTGGACCTGCTGGGGACCTGCCAACGGTGACATTCCTGTGAGAGACCAGTCACTACGTTTTGGGGCATCCAGGTCACCAGGAGAAATCTGTCCCATGTTACCATCACCAAGGAAAGACCACAAGCTGCAGTGTTTATGCAAATGAAGACAGGTTCCCAAAGAGGAGAGACTTAGCTTTATTAGCTTTATTGTAATCAATATATGGCATAGGAAAAATACCCTATATTAGATATTGTATTATATACTATATAATAGCAAATACCTAGTCGTGTTTACTATGTGTTTGGGCATAAGAAAGCTTAACAGCTCTTTGTGTATTAATATATTTGGTCCTCATGGACAGTGATTGCTGTTATTGTCCAGAAGTTTTATTTTTATTTGGATGGAGTCATATTTATTAATCTTTTCAGCTGTTCCTTCTCTTGTTTAAAAATTTTTGGCCAGGCACAGCGGCTCACGCCTGTAATCCCAGTGCTTTGGGAGACCAAGGTGGGAGGGTTGCTTAAGCCCAGGAGTTTGAGACCAGTCTGGGCAACACAGAGAGACCTCATCTCTACAAAAATAAAAAAAAATGAGCTGGCATAGTGGTGCAGGCTTGTAGTCCCAGCTATTTGGGAGGCTGAAGCAGGGAGGATCCCCTGAGTCTAGGAGTTTAGGGCTGTGGTGAGCTGTGATCATGCCACTTCACTCCATCCTGGATAACAGAGTGAGATCACAACTCCAAAAAGAAATTTTTAAAAAATTAAAAAAAATAATTATCCTGCATTTTCTCCTACAGGGTTTAAATATTCAATTTTCATATTTAGATTTATAATTTATCTGACAATTACATTGGATTAATTTGTAAGGTAGCAATCCGTATTTTTTCCAAATAAAGAACCAATTTCTCCACTACTACTGATTCCCAGTACACCAACCTTTTCACCCACTGGCAATGCCACATTTGTTATGTATTGAGTTTACATATCTGTGTGGACTGTCTTCTTTTTAAATTTATTTTATTTTATTTTTAGAGACAGTGTCTCACTCTGTCACTCAGGCTGGAGTGCAGTGGCACAATCATAGCTCACTGCAGTCTTGAATTTCTGGGCTCAAGAAATTCTCCCATTTCAACCTCCTGAGTAGCTAGGACTATAGGCATGTGCCATCATGTCTAGCTAATTTTTTTTTATAAGGATGGGGTCTTGCTATGTTGCCAGGCTGGTCTCGAACACCTGGCCTCAAGTGATCCTTCCACCTCAGCCTTCCAAAGTGCTGGGATGACAGGTGTGAGCCACCATACCTAACCATGTGTGGGTTTATCTTCTGAGCTCTATTTGTCTTTTCCTGTCATGACATCCACAACTTAATTACTATAGCTTTATAATAAGTTTATATTGAATGAGATAATTACAACATCCTCCCTCATCCCTCTTGTCTTTCTTCTTTTTTGATATTCAACTTCGCCCTTTCATATCAATGTTTGGATCACATGATAAAGTTTCAAGAAAAACCTTACTGAGATTGTTGTCATTTGCAAGACAATTTGGGGGAGGAATTTATTTCTTCTTGATACTGAGTCATCACATCAATGAACATGGTATAGCTGGGCATAGTGGCTCATGCCTGTAATCCCAGCACTCTGGGAAGCTGAAGCAAGAAGAGTGCCTGAGTCCAGGGGTTTGAGACCATCCTGGGCAACTTGGCAAGACCTCGTCTCTACAATAAATACATTTTTAAAAATTAGCGAGGTGTGGTGGTTTGTGCCTGTAGTTCTAGCTACTTAGAAGGCTGAGGTGAAAGGATCACCTGAGCTAAACAGGTCAAGGCTGTAGTGGGGGTGAGCATGCCACTGCACTCCAGTCTGGGCAGCAGAAAGAGACTCCAACTCAAAAAAAAAAAAATAAGTAAATAAAAAATAAACTTGTATGTTCCTCTGTTTCTTTAGCCTTTCTTTTGTCAGTCACTTAAAAAAATTACCATAAAGGTCTAGTATATTATTTTACACATTAGTTTACCCAGGTAAACTAATTTTTGTGCTAATATTATATGTTTTTAAAATATATTTTTCTAATTGTTTTATAGAAATTCAGTTGAATTTTGTACATTCATAATTTATCCAGAAATCTTGCTAAACATTATTAGTTCTACTAGTTTATACATTTCCTTGGGTTTTCTATGGAATAGTCATAATGCCTGTGAATAATGATAGCTTTGTTCTTCTTAAATTATTTTACATTTTCTGTTTCTTATCCACAGAAGGAATCTTTGTTTTCCCCCCCAGTTTTAAACAAACAGATTTTAACATTTCATCCTTAAAAATGTTTACTGTAGGCTGGGTACAGTAGATTGTGCCTGCAATTCTAACACTTTGGGAAGCTGAGGCAGGAAGATTGTTCAAGCCCAGGAGTTCAAGACTAGCCTGGGTAATATAGCAAGACCTGGTCTCTAAAAAAAGTCAAAAAAAACACCTGTAGTCCCAGCTAATCAGGAAGTCAAGGCAGGAGGATCGGTTGAGCCAAGGAGTTCAAGGCTGTGGTGAGCTGTGATTGTGCCACTGCACTCCAGCCTGGGTGACAGAGTGAGACCCCCAACTCATAAATAAATAATTAATAATAAATAAAATATTTACTGTTGGTTTTTAGTAGACCCCTTTTATTAAGAGAGATTCCTTCTACCAGACACAGCAGCTGTTCATGCCTGTAATCCCAGCACTTTAGAAGGTCAAGATGGGAGGATTGCTTGAGCCCAGGAATTGGAGACCAGCCTAGAAAACATCTGTACAAAAAAAAAAAATCAAAAAATTAGCCAGATATGGTGGTGCATGACTGTAGTCTCAGTTACTTGGGAGGCTGAGGCAGAAGGATCTCCTGATACCAGAAGGGCAAGGCTGTGGTGAGCCATGATCGTGCCACCACACTCCAGTCTGGGCAATATACTGAGATGCCCAACTCAAAAAAGAAAAAGAAAAAAAAAATGTTTTCCTATTCCTATTTTGTAAAGGGATTGCTAAGAGAGTTTTAATCATGAATAGGTAATAAATGTTATCAAATATTATTGAGACAGTCACATAGCTTTCCTCCTTTAATCTTTTTAATATCAAACCATCTTTGCATTTCTATAATAAATCCAATATTATTTTAATACATTTGCTAACTTTCTAGAATTTTGCATATGTATATATATTTATAAGTGAGGCTGGTTTGCAATCTCCCTTTTTTATTCTCTCCTTGTCTGAGTTGGGAAATATTCCTTTATTTTCTATTCTTAAGGCTACATTGTTACAAACACGGAATTATCCGTTTCTTAAATGATCAGCCAAACTCAACTTGGCCTATGGTGGGAGAAAGTAAACTTTTTATCTGTTGATTCAAATTTCTAAATGGTTAACATTGTGCACCTATTTCCATTTCTTCTTGAGGTAGTTTTGATAAATCATTTCACTGCAGTGAGGTCCACAGCCCAGTCTCCTGTCACCACTGAAGCTGTGGCATCAGCTCAGCTCACACTCTTTTTCTTTGGTATTTGAGTCCTAACTCTTCTTTCTTCTTCCTCCTTTCTTCCTCCTCTCCATCCTTCTTCTCTTCCTTCTTTCTCCTCCTTCTCCTTTTTTTCTTCTTCTTCCTTTTTTCTCCTCTTCTTCCTTCTGTCCTCCTCTACTTCCTCATCCTTCTTTTTTTTCGTCTTCCTGCCTCTGAGGATTTTATCTATTTTACTATTTTTTTAAAAGGAATCTTGCAGTAGAAGGGTGTTAAATTATCTGGACCCAGCAGACCTAGAAGTTGTCTTAAGTCTGTTATTAACTGCATATCACTAACGCTTTCGCCTTTCTGAGCAGAGAGATCAGGGGGCTGAAAGCAGAATTTGTGACAGGATGGAGAAAGAGCATTGTGCCCAGTTCTTGGGATGACACTCTCTCTAGTCTACCACCTCTCACTGAGATCACCATCACACCCTCATTTTCAAAAAATAATCTCTTAGTCCCCCACCCCCACCCCCTTGTTCCTCTGTTTTTCTGTGGAGGCAAAAACCAGGGAGAGGAGATTCAGGGAGCTTGGAGGAATAATCATGAAAGAACACCACTGATGATAATACCAGCATCAGTGATAAGAGTTGACATTTGTTTACGAACATTTAAATAAACCAGACCCTAAGCAAAGTGCTTTGCAGTGTTCTCTCACAGAAACTTGAAAACCCCGTGAGGCCCTGGGTAAGAAATGCTAAGACAGGTTCACACACCTGGGAATGGCAGAAATCCCAATCCCCGTCAGCCGAACCAGAGCCCATGCGGTTCTGAACTCTCCCTCCACCATTCTGGTTTGAATGTTTAAGTCCCTGTTTTTTGCTTACTACCCGCCCGCCATGCCCACCCCCAATGATATCTAGTCGTTTCATCTCTTGTTACATGGCAGAGGGATATTATGCAAATACAGGTTTCTGGAGGATAACTCCTGACTATGCTGGGAGAGTTCGCTCAGATGACACCGCCTCCAGGAAGCTCTCATGGATGCCCGCAGGCTGGATAGGTGCCCACCTCAGGGTTCCTATAAGCATACTGAACCCCACTCATTTAGGATCCTAGGACCCTAGGATCCTCCTGAGGGTAAAGTCAGTCTCTCCCTCCTTTTTGTATCTCAAGCACATAACACAGATCCTGGCACGTGGGAACACTTGGTAAACATTTGATGGATGAATGAATGAGTGAATGAATGAGTGAATCGATATTGTCGTTTATGGAGAACAGGGCCCAGGCTAAACACATTTTCAAGAATGGAGATATTTCTTTAAAAAATACCAATTTGTTCTACTTGCCTTCTGAAAGCATGTAACAGTCTGTGGAGGTTTGTATTTTTCTGATTAACGCGTCAGTCTGTTTCCAAATCGCTAAGGCGTCATCACAGGATGAGGAGGACTGCCCCGAGGGTCCTGTGACTTGACTCAGCTCAGCATTTTTGGAGGCCTTGGGAGGTCTTTGCCTCGAGGCTCCAGTCTAACCATGTGTCTTCCATCCAGTTACAAGGAACGTCGTGTTTTGCCCTGTGCCCAAGCACTGCTCTCCCTGTTGGTGAGAGCATGGCGACCAGATGTTGCCTCCTCTGTGGGTGGCCGCTCTGGGAAACCCTGTGAATTTTTGCAGACTGATGTGTTTATCCTCAAAGCAGCACTTTGGCATCTTTCTATACCCACTGTCCCCAAAAATTTCCATGGGGATGCCCTTGAAAGAAAGTGACAACTCCAGGCACTGGCACAAATCGCCCTTCCCAGGGCTGACACTGTAGGGAAACTTTAGTGAAGGTGATGGGCCATCTTGCTTTCTCAGAAGTAGCAGAGTGCCTCAGTGACCCGGCTCCCACAGAGCCAGGCTATGCTTCCTGCACCAAAGAGCTGCTGGAACCGTCCCCCGCCTGAGAAAATAAAAACCACCTACACCTGGAAACACAGTGCTCTTGAATGGGCCCCAGCTGGGACTTGTGGATATCCCTCCTCCCATTCCATCATAAATCCTTATAATTAAATAACAAATCCTGGCTGTTCTCATGCCCACAGAAGCCTTTCTTGGCATAGAAAAGTGGGCAGAGTGAGAGCTGAAAGGACAGGCAAGAGCGAGGCGGTGGTTCTTTCCCACTCAGATGACGTGCCAGGTGGACACAGCAGGGCCTGAGGAATCTGATTCTCAGGTGTCTGCTCTTTGGGTGACCAGAGAAAAGACCACCAGGCTTCAGTCAGACGCCGGTTTTGATAAAGGCCAGGGAACTCCAAAACTGGGGTCTCGCCCAGAAGGCCAAGTGGGTTCTTGCCTTCATGCAGGAAAGAATTCAAGCGAGAGCCGTAAGTTGAAAACAAAAGTAAGTGTATTAAGGTAGCGGAGAAGCAGAAAGATGGCCACTCCATAGGCACAGCAGCCAACATGCATCGCTGGGGTTTGAGGTGGAAAATGAAAACAAGTTTATTGAAATGACAGAGAGGGGCTACTCCATAGGAAGGGTGGCCTGGGCTTGTCTGTAGGCAGAACAGAAGCCATACATCACTGGAGTTTTATTTCTATAGCTATATTCTGATTATATGCTAAGCAAGGGGTGGGATATTCATGGTTTTCTGGAAAGGGGTGAGGAGTTTCCAGAATCTAGGGTTCATTCCCTTTTTAAGACATATAGGGTAACTTCCAGGATTTGCCATTGTTATTGTAAATGGTCGTGACACTGGTGAAAGTGTCTTCTACCATGCTCATGTATTATAATTAGCATATAATGAGCAAAAGAGCAAGCAGAGATCACGTTCAATGCCATCTTGTTCTGAGCTGATCTCAGCTGGCTTTGGTGGGTCTTCTCGCCACCTCCTGTCATTTCAGGAACTTAGATCCAGGTCTTATAACTTCCGTCTTGGAAAAGTTAGTCCTGCTGGGTCCCTGTCTCAGTTTGAATCCCGTCTCTGCAACAACATAGCTGTGTGATGCTAATCAAGTTACCCAGCCTCTCTGAACTTCAGTTTGCTCGTCTGCAAAATGAGAACGATGCTTTCTACAACATCACATCGCTATTATGAATGTTATATGAGAAATCTGTTAAGCCTTAGGCACAGTACCTGGGACATAGCAAGTAGCTGTCATTAATCATCACATGTAATGAGAGCTGTTATTGTTTACAGAGACTAGTGCTCCATAATGAGGGCAATGCTGATGTAAAGTTTGACTCAGGGACCCACAGAGCCAAACAGTCTCTCATCCATGATCTTATCAGGATACCCAGCCCTCCCCACTGTAATGCCATTCCCTAAGGGCCATCTGGAGGTGCATGTTTGCCAGGACTAAGGAATTGTGCTGCTGAAGTAGGCAGTTAAGTGAACACTATCTTACACCTCCATCTCGGTGAGGATTTGAGAAAGGGAGCAAAACCCTTAACAGCCAAGGTTGCACTGGCGACAGCCAGCTGCTTAGAGAATCAGACAGAGGAAACCGGGAGCAAACAGGCAGGTTTTGATGAGGGAAGAGGGAATGTATGGTCCCAAGGCAGGGGCCCCAGCCGGTGGGCCACAGACCAGTACCAGTCTGTGGCCTGTTAGGAAGCAGCTGCACAGCGAGCGGTAAGCAGAGGTGAGCGGAACTCTGTCTTGTGTCAGACCCCTGGCGGCATTAGACTCTCAAAGGAGTGAGAACTCGATTCTGAACTGTACGTGGGAGGGATCTAGGTTGTGGCTCCTTATGAGACTCTAATGACTGATGAGACCTCCCTTCCCCAAGCCTGGTCCGTGGGAAAACTGTCTTCCACTAAACCAGCCCCTGATGCCAAAAAAGTTTGGGAACGGTTGGCCCAAGACATAGAGACCTCAAGGGGGAAGCCTTGGAGATCAGATGACCCCAGGAGCATAAACTGGGGAGGGGAGAGAGGCTCTGGAAGGGAGATGGGAAAGAAGGATTAAAGTTCAATTTAGCCAGTTTGACAATTTTACATTAGGTGAGGATGAAAGAAAAGTATTTTGGACACTGGAGCCATTCTGGAGATTTTTGTTGAATGATCTGGTGGTGTGCAAAGGTATGAGTAATCATGAGTCCTCATCCTGCATTTCATTTAAGGCTTAAGTCAGGCCGGCGGGCGGGGGGGTGGGGGGATGCAGGAAGTCATAAGCCCCTGTCATCAGGCAGGGCAAAGGCGTTCTGAGCAGGACTGTCCCACTTCACCCTGACTCAGGCACTTTCTGGCAGTGGAGCTTTGGACCTGGTGCCGAATGTACGCCTCCACTCAGGAGCTGAAGGCTGTTCCCCTGCAGGAGGGATTGCTAAAGGCTCAGGGAACCCCAAATCCTGGGCCTGGACAAGTCATTACCCAACCATCTGCATTAAGCATCCCTATTCTAATCAAGACAAAGGAATTGCCCCAGTGATAAAACGGAGCTGGTGGGGGAAAAATAAAAAACACAGGAAGACAAGTCTAGATTCAATGTCAGGAAAGATTTTCTCACACTCAGAGCTGCTCAGAGGGTAGAATATAAAGACAGCCAGGGGGTTCAAGACCAGCCTGGGCAACTTGGTGAGACCTCATCTCTACAATAAATCACAAAAATTAGCCGGGCGTGGTGGCGTGTGTCTGTAATTCTGGCTACTTGGAAGGCTGAGGTGGAAGGATTGCCAGAGCCCAGCAGATCAAGGCCGCAGTGGCCATGAGTGTATCACCGCACTCCAGCCTGGGCAACAAAGAGTGAGATTCCAACTCAAAAAAAAAAAATTAAAAAAATTAAAGATAAAGTCAAAGGGTCTCTCCATCACTAAGCATGTTTCGAGCAGAGGCTGGCCTGTAGAAATTCAAATACTAAAGAGAAAAGCAGACTCAGTAAGTTTGAGGTAAACTTCCAGTCTTCCGTTCCTATAAGATAAAGGCATAGCCTCCAACTGCAATGAACTTACGACTTAGCCAAGAAAACAAAAAATGATGGAGTAATGGGGGATAAAATGAGTCAAGTGAATGGTCTAAAAGCTCAGTAGAGCAATTCCAAAGTGCAGCTCTCCTGAAACTATGCAAAAAAAAATCTGCAATGTCTCCATACCCGAAGAAGATTCATCTCATGCCTTTCACAAACAACGATTAGACAGGGTCCTGGAAGTGAAGAGAAAGGAAGAACACGGAGGAAATGGTAGACAGACTCTCATGCAGCCCCCACCACACTCCTGCTTACATGTAGCATGGAGCACACATGCCAATGCAAAAAATATAAAAATAAAAATAAAAATATATATGTATGGCCGGGCTCGGTGGCTCAGCCTGTAATCCCACGCTTTGGGAGGCTGAGGTGAGTGAATTGCCTGAGCCTGCGGGTTCGAGACCCGCCTGGGCAACTTGGCAAGACCTCATCTCTACAATAAATCAAAAAATCAGCCGGGCGTGGTAGCGCACGCCTGTAGTTCCAGCTACTTGGAAGGCTGAGGCGGAAGGATCGCCGGAGACCAGCAGGCCGAGGCTGTGGTAGCCGGGAGCGGTCACTGCAGTCTGGGCGACGGAGTGAGACTGCAACTCAAAAAAAAAAAAAAAAAAATTAGCTGGACGTGGCAGCACGCGCCTGTAGTTCCGGCTACTTGGAAGGCTGAGGTGGAAGGATCGCCGGAGCCCAGCAAGTCGAGGCTACAGGGGCCGGGAGTGGCCACTGCACTCCAGCCTGGGCAACAGAGTGAGACTCCAACTCAAAAAATAAATAGATAGATATCGCTTCAAACACACAGGTGCTACACAGTCTTATGAGAAAAACCAGGCCTGCTTGAATTCTGTTCTCTGTATGAATGCAAGCTACAGGGCTATTTTCCATATTTTGCTTTGCAATAAATTGGAATTCAAAGTCCTGGTCTACGGATTCAGGGTTCATTCAGAAGACAATCTGTGACCTCGTGATTTTCCATGAGCTCTCAAAGCATTACTTATTCATTCGTCATTTTGAACAGGATCAGAGGATTAGGTTAGAAAACATATTCTTCATCCCACCAACATTGTGCATCAGCTTGAAACAGGAAATAGAGGTAAAAATGACCTAAGGCCTTTGCTATTCAGTGTGGTCCAAAGACCAGCCGCCCTGGCGTCGCCTGGAAGGGCCTTGGCAATGCAGAATGTCAGCTCCTGCCCCGACACCCTCATGCCCAGACCCACTGAATCAGAATCTGCATTTTTAACAAGATCCCCAGTGATTCCTGTGTACATTAAAATTTGAGAAGCCGGCCAGGTGGGCGTGGTGACTGGCTGATGCCTGTCGTCCCAGCAATTTGGAAGGCTGAGGGGAAAGGATCACTTGGGGCCAGGAGTTCAAGACCAACCTGGGCAACATAGCAAGACCCCATCTTTACAAAAACAAATTTAAAATTAGTCAGGCATGATAGGGCACACCTGTAGACCCACACACTTTGGGAGACTGAGGCAGCAGGATTTCTTGAGCCCCAGAGTTCCAGGCGGCAGTGAGTCATGGTCCTACTCTACTCTAACCTGGGCAACAGAGGGAGACCCTATCTCAAAAAAACCCCAAAAATTGTTTGTTGAGAAATCCTAAACTGGGCAACAGAAATTCTGTTGCCCACCTTCTGACTTCCATCACCTGAAAGCATTAAGAAGAAACAGCAGCCTCTGGAAAACAGAAAGAAGAGAAATTGACTTGGATTGTAATCGGTAATGGAATCATTGATCAAGTGCTTGCACGGTTCTAGAAAACGTCCTATTGCAGCATGGTACAGCAATGCATAAAATGATCGGGCAGAGCCTTTAGCTGGTTCTGGCCCAAGACAGCCGATTTGCCTCGGGTAGTTATTAGACTCCAGGGACAAGGAGAGGCGAGCCTCAAACGAGTACCTTGGTAGAAAAGGAGGCTGCTTCTTATAATCTGCAATGAACAGGCCCAGCCCGGCTTCATCGGTCATCTATAACATGCAACTCCTGCCTCTGTCAACAGAAAGAAGCCCTTCCTGCTGGGTGACTTTGGAGACACTAATGACTGAGACGCAAGCTCAAGTTTGAATGTGGTGGCAGAGGAGAGTTTTTAAGCATCCATGTGTGAGAAATACACACACACACTCACAAAGTATTTCCCAGAATAATACTTCAAAAAGGCCACTGACTGCATTAAACACCAATGATTTATTTTTTTAGAGACAGAATCTTGCTCTGTCACCCAGGGGCTGGAGAACAGTGGCACGTTCATGGCTCACGGCAGCTTCCAACTCCTGGGCTCAAGCAATCCTCCTGCCTTAGCCTTCTCAGTTGCTGGAATTATAGGTGCATGCCACCATGCCAGAGTAATTTTTCTTTTTTGAGTCAGGATCTCACTCTGGTGCCCAGGCTAGGGTGCAGTGGTATGATCACAGCTCACCACAACCTCAACTTCCTGGGCTCAGGCGAACCTTCCACTTCAACCACCCAAGTAGGTGAGACTACAGGCATGCACCACCATACCAGGATAATTTTTTGATTTGTTGTAGAATTGAGGTCTCAATATGTTTCCCAGGCTGTTCTCAAAGTCCTGAGCTCAAGCAATCCTTTCACCTTGGCCTTTCAAAATGCTGAAATTATAGGCATGAGCCACTGTGCCCAGACTAGTCTTTTTTTAATTGTTTGTAGAGATGAGGTCTCTCTGTGTTACTCAGGCTGGTCTTGAACTCCTGACTTCAAGCAATCCTCCCTTCTCGGCCTCCCTAAGTACCTAGAATACACGCATGAGACAGCGCCTGGCCTAGTAAACACCATGGATTTCAGGGCAGCTTTTTAGGAGGGGTGGTCAACACTTCTTTAAATAAGACACAGACACATTCCTGTTTTTAAAAAGTTAAATTGAGGGGTGGAGGGTTTGTGAGAGCGTATTTTAGGATTAAGAAAACTGGGCAGATCCATGCTTGACAATTTCATTGACCAATCTCATTGGCAGATACGTGCTTGACAATTTCATTGGTCAGTTTTGCTAAGGATATCAGCAATGATGTCTTTACATTGCTTCCTACAAACATAGGTGAAAAAATGATGGTCACTGTTTTCGGCAGTCATTTGTTGTGCTGCAGAATAAAAAAAACCCGGCAGGACTATAAAGAGAAATATTAAGACTCCATCTTCTCCAAATAAATTTGGGCTGAAAATCAGAGAAATCTAAGCGCCTTGTCCAAAACATTGCCTTTCATCATCTGAGGGCTGAGTCTGGTCACCTAATTTCTCTCTATTGACAGAAGCATCTGTGTTCCACACTTTTGATGAAGAAAGTCCGTCAGGCCATGGGTAGATATGTGTGGAGAATGTGGATGGGGTGTTGTTCAGAAGCTGAGAGAAAAACTGAGGCCCCAAAAGGGGGACAAATAATGTCCCTAAAGTACACAATGAGTCAGTGAAGTTCAGGTTCCCTGACAAGCAAGTCCAGTATCTTTCACTCTACCATGCCTCCTCCTTCAGACCGTCCTGGGGTCCTCGGGTGGAATGGTCAGGCTCTTTTAAATGAGTAAGATTCCTCTCACTCTACCCCTAGCATGAGAGAAGCTCATTGATTAAGAACCTCAGAGGGTGACATTAGGACATCCAAACCCAAAGTGGGATTACGCCCTTTCCTATCCTGCCTGAGCTCAGATAATCCTTCAACAACATTGCCACATGCTATAGAATTGACAGTGAATTGCTTTTGCTGATGGAAAAGCGCTTTCTTCCTATGGCCTTCTGGAAAATTGTGTTTTCTACTTCCCTTGCCTCTAAATGGATTCTACGTCAACACTAGGATTTTCCACAAAGTAAATTTACCATGGAGAAAGTTAGAAGAAAGATCCTGTGGGTTTACAGGTGGAAAACTCTGTGCCACAAAGAACCGAGGTCATGGTTGCTTCTATAGACCTTTCTCTGAATTAAAAAAAAAAAAAAAAAATCCAGGTGGATAGTAATTAAAATGCAAACCTTTTGAAAGAAGGCGCTTTCAAGAATAAGCCTAATTGGCCTACCCTTCCCCTGAATCCTAAGGTTCCCTCTAGTGACAAGAACATAGCCTACTATAGGTACGGGGTGTAAATGCGTTCTAAAGTCTCTTGCTTTTAGATAACGCCTTCGGTTTCTACAGCCTTTTCACCTACATCTGAGCATTTAACACCAAACTGCATAAAGCACAGTTCCTCCAGCTAAAAGACAAATCGTCGTGCGTGGTGGCTCAAGCCTGTCATCCCAGCACTTTGGGAGGCCGAGGTGAGGGGATTGCCTGAGCCCATGGGTTCGAGACCAACCTGGGCAACATGGTAAGACCTCATCTCTACAATAAATCCAAAAATTAGCCGGGCATGGTAGCCCACGCCTGTTGTTCCGGCTACTTGGAAGGCTGAGGTGGATGGATCGCCTGAGCCCAGCAGGTCGACACTGGGGTGGCCATGAGCATGCCACTGCACTGCAACCTCGGCGACAGGGTGAGACTCCAACTCAAAAAATAAAAAAGACAAGTCAACTGAGCTGAGTGAAGCCAAGACTTGTACAAAGTCCCATGGCTGGTAAGCAGAAGCAGGGCCCGAGACCTTGTCGCTGATTCCTAGGTCCGGTTGTTCTGGCCTCATATTCTGTGACAATGATGTAAGGTCATCGTCTTAGTCCGTTTTCTGTGGTTTAGAACTGAATACCTGAAGCTGGATAATTGGCAAAGAAAAATAATGTATTTCTTATGGTTATGAAGGCTAAGAAGTTCAAGGTTGAGGGCCACATGTGATGAGAGTCTTCTCACTGGTGGAGACTCTCTTGAACCCCGAGGTGGCATGTGGCATCCCATGATAAGGAGTTAAGTGTGCCACCTCAAGTCTCTCTTCCCGTTCTTATAAGCCACCAGTCCCACTCCCCTGATATTAGCCCATTAATCCATTCATCCATGAATGGATGAATTCATTCACAAGGCCAGAGCCCTCATGACCCAATCCAATCACCTCTTAAAAGCTCCGACTCTCAATGCTGACTCCTCAGGGATTACATTTCAACATACACGGCCCAGCAGGGTGGGCCAAACCTGTCATCCCAGCACTCTGGGAGACGGAGGTGAGAGGACTGCCTGAGCCCATAGGTTCGAGACCACACTGGGCAACTTGACAAGACCTCGTCTCTACAGCAAATCAAAAAACCAGCTGGGCGTAGTGGTGCACGCCTATAGTTCCTGCTACATGGAAGGCTGAGACTGAAGGATCGCCTGAACCCAGCAGGTCGAGGCTGCAGTGGCCGTGAGCATGCCACTGCACTCCAGCCTGGGCAGCAGAGTGAGACTCTGACTCAAAAAAATAAAATAAGATAAACTTGAAAAATATAAATTTCAACATCCATTTTGTAGGAGACCAGTATTCAAGCCGTAATAGTCATCCATGAATATTCTCAGAGATGCTACTATCTTTTTTACCGTCATAAAATCACTTTCAAGGACATTATATAGAAGTGATTCTTGACTTCAGGGGGTCCCACTAAGAATCAAATAGGAGGCCAGGTGCGGTGGCTCACCCCTATAATGCCAGCACTTTGGGAGGCTGAGGTGAGAGGATTGCCTGAGCCCACGGGTTCAAGACCAACCTGGGCAACTTGGTGAGACCTCATTTCTCCAATAAATCAAAAAATTAGCCGGGCATGGTGGTGCTTGCCTGTAGTTCCAGCTACTTGGATGGATGAGGCTGAAGGATCACCTGAGCCCAGCTGATCGAGGCTGCGGTGGCTGTGAGCGTGCCACTGCGCTCCAACCTGGGCGACAGGGTAAGAACTCCAACTCAAAAATAAATAAATAAATAAATAATCAAATAGGAGTTATGAGTCCATATTTACAAATGTTTCCGTATAATATTAGGAAATTGCTGAACCACACTGAAAGGTATCAACTGACCCTCCAGGACTCCAAAGATCCCAAGTTAAGAACCCATTGGCATCTACTGGAAATATCTTGTTTCAAGAACCCAAAGAAGATGAATTTTATAGTGCTATACTCTTCCCCTTAATTAGAATGTTTCCTATACCTATCCAGTTACCTCTTTAACTGTTATCCAGAACATTTAAAAGGATTAAACAAATGAGTATACATTTGCTAACATTTAGGAAAAAGTCCGTGGATATTCCCATCAAGGCAGTCTAGCATTCCCACAGGCATGCCTAGGATTCGTGGCAAATTGAGATGTTTCTAGGAAAGTAGCAATTTGGAAGCATTTTTTCAAATATAAGAGCATACCACAGTCTTGCTGGCTCTGTTAAGAGCCTAAAGAAACAACATAGTGAATACAGGAAGGGCTTTTTTCTGTGAACGACATCTAGGACAGGCTCTAAATTCTTAGCTCTTTTCGTCTTGGCATTTCCAGTGGCTTTAGACAAGGCTGAACGAACAGTGACTAATTCGCTAATTTTCAGATGTCTCTTTTAGGTAAGTTCTATGAGGGTAGAGACCACGTCTACATCGTTCAGTCAAATTCTCAAGACCCAACACGGTCCCTGACGCTAGTGCACAATCAATATTTACTGAATGAATATGTGATGGTCCTCACTGAGTCAGCCCCTCCAGGAACCTGCTCATTCCCTCCCCAATTAATCAGTGGCCTCTGGTTACCTGGGATATTTCCCTAGGACCCCCCTCTCCCCCTGCCCACAGGCAATCTCAGATTCTGGAAACTCAGCCACCCTGATGGAAAGTTGTGTTCTCCCTCCTGTGATCCCCTCCTTCAGTCTAGACTGGGTGACAAACAAACCTAAGCCTTAAACCTCCCAGAAATGCCATCACGGTTAAAAAAGGAATGTTTTGATATTTGAGTAAAAATGTGAGACTCTCATGACTAGAGAACAATTCAGCATCAAGGCAGACTGCTAAGAGTTCATCTGCTATAGGAAGGTACTTTGGAATCGTCTTACACCTTCTATTCATCATGCTTTTCTATGCCTCTGAACTCAGTCATACAGCTTTCCTGGCTTCAGACCAGGTGCGGTGGCTCACACCTGTAATCCCAGCACTTTGGGAGGCTGAGGCAGGAGGATCACTTGAGGTCAGCAGTTCGACACCAGCCTGGGCAACATGTTGAGACCCTGACTCTACAAAAAATAATAATGATAAAAAAACTATCCGGGTGTAATGACGCATGCCTGTTGTTATTTGGGAGGCTGAGGTAGAAGGATCTAGACTTTTCACCCACCATGCCCCTCTTTCCCCAATCATTCTACTGGACAGCTTACTTAAATAAAAGTTTCCCAAATATAGGTGTGTGAGTTCGACCATCAAGATTTTTGCCATATCAAAGTAGCACCTGAGCTAATATTGACTGAATAGTTTTCTTTCATTCAATTTTTAAACATCACCTCTCGTATGTACTATAATATTCATGAAATACTAGGTTTGGTATGCCATTTTTCACCAACACACCTTAGACATAAAACTACTAAAATGAAAAAAAAAATCGTTAAAAGAAACTCATGGCCGAGCATGGTGGCTCAACAACTTGGGAGACTGAGGCAGGAGGATTGCTTGTGCCCAAGAGTTCGAGACAGCCTGGGTAACATAGCAGCACCTCGTCTCTACAAAAAGATAAAAATAAAAAAATTAGCTGGGTGCCGTGCTGCGTGCCTATAATCCCAGCTACTCAGGAGGCTGAGGCAGAAGGATCGCCTGAGCCCAGGAGGTTGAGGCTGCAGTGAGTCATGATAGTGCCACTGCACTCCAGCCTGAGCAACTCCAGGTTTCACCCTGACTTTAAAAAAAAATTCATAACTGTTAAAATTTTAAAAACAGTTTTGTCTAAGTAGTGCTCCAAGTGTCATCAGTGGCATGTCTGTTTCACTTTGTGAAATGCTCTTTAAGACTTCCATCACCCGCCTCATGCTTCCACCCAAACCTAACCCCTCATTCTCAGCGGACCACTCACCTCTTTGAACAAGTCCATCACACTGGAGTGCCCTCCATCTGCTTCTTGCCACAACCTTCTGCTCCACGTACACCTGAAGCCTCACCTTCATCTGCGCCAGCCAGCTCTGCCCTCCAAAGAGGGGTTGTCCTTCTTTCTGTTCAAAACGGACCACTTACGTGTGTTCTGAAACCCATCTGATGCACTGCCTGAAGGATCTTACTCCATCAACTAACTTCTCTCTTGCTTGTAGTTATCTTAATTAATTTTATTTTATTATTATTTCCTTGTAGAGACAAAGTCTCGCTGTCACCCAGGCTGGAGGGCAGTGGCGGGACCGTAGCTCACTGCCACCTCCTAGGCTAAATGATCCTCCCACCTCGGCCTCCCAAGTAGCTAGGACTACAGGCATGCATCAACATGCCTGGCTAATTTTTTTATTATTATTATTTTTCTGTAGAGATGGGGTCTTGCTGTGTTGCCCAGGCTGGTCTCAAACTCCTGATCTCATGTGGTTCTTCCACTTTGGCCTCCCAAAGTGCTGGGATTACAGACATGAACCACTGCACCTAGCTTAATTATTTTGAATTGTGAAATATATCAGGCAGGGAAAAGAATATGAACAGACCTGTTCACATTAAATACTAATGGAAATACGAGCACATGTATGCCTTCCCAGGCTAAAGGAGCGTGGTTGATAGCTTCAAACATGCTTTTTCACCTCCCTGTTGAATCTTTCTCCCTCCCCTCAGGGGTGGAATCTTAACCATGCTTTAGAGTTCTAGCACCTGCATATGTAGACTTCAGCTTGATATTTAGTTTTGCTTACTTTTAAATTGTATGCAAGTGGAATCATACTGATTATACTCTGATTCATTTATTTTTCTCAGTGTGATGCTTTCTTTGTTTTCACGTCTGTGGGGTATTTCATTTCATGACTAATCCACAAGCTTCCTTCATTTTCGTTTCTCTAGAATATTCCATTACGTGACTAATCCACAATGTATTTATCATGTTACTGCTGTTGGATATTTGAGCTGTTTTCAGTTTTTGTTATTACAAGAAATAGTATGGCGGACATTCTTGTCATTGTGTCCTGGTGCCTATGAAGATTTCTCTAGGGAGAAGGTTTTCAAAAAAATTTTTTATCACAACTCGCAATACGAAATACATTTTACAACACAACACAAAAAGATTAACAGAACAATAAGAAATCTAACTATCAACAACCCTAAAGTTAACAAAACAATACCCAAAGTTACTTCCGTTTCTATTTTGTTTTGTTTTGTTTTTGTTGTTGTTCATTAAAAACAAATTTTTAAAAAGCTGGTTCACCTACCAGTGTGACCTGACCCCAATTAAGAAAAATTAAAAACTGCTTTAGCCAGGAGTGACTTTGCTGGGTTGTGAAGCACATGTGTTTTAACTTTCCTAGGTCATGATAAATTGGGTTCCAATGGCACACTGTGAATGTATGCTCCCACCAACAGAAAAATGTAAATTACATAGTTCCATGGTCTTGTTAACTTGACAACAATTAAACTTTTAAATTTGTTTCCAATTTGTTAGTATGACACGGTATTTCATTGTGGTTTTAATTTACATTCTCATGGGATACAAATGACATATCTTCCTGTGATATGGGTCATTTGTGATTCCATTTCCATGAAAAACCTACTTATATATTTCGGCCATTTTTCTGCTAGGATGTCTATCTCCTGTATGCATAAACGTCCTTAATATTTTCTGGGTGCCAGTCCTTTATTGGAAATGAGTTAACAATATCATCTCCCACTGCATGGCTTTGGACTTTATTGCATTTCTTGATGAACTGCAGTTATGTAACATGGTTGAATGTATCAATCTTTTCTTCAGTGATATGCTTTTTTTTTTTTTTTTTTTTTGCTTATTGTCCTAAAGACTCCTTCTGTATCAAGAGGTTATATTCTACTAATAGTCATTTTAAAGTTCTAAGCTTATGCTTTTACATTTAAGTCTCTCATCTACCAGAAATTGATGTTTACACATGACATAAGGTTGGGACCTAACTGTATTTTATTAATATGAGAGATCATGCCAGCACTATTAATTGAATGAGGATTTTTTCTTCAGTGATCTGCATTGACTTTGTCATGACCCAACTTGCATGCGGGAACGGGTTTGGTTCTAGGTCCTCTACTCTGATCCATGGATCTTCTTGTCTTCCCCTAGGTCAATACAATGTCTTAATCATTCTAGCTTCATAACGAGTCTTAAATATTGATAAGGCAAGCCCTTCCCCCACCCTGTTCTTCACAACTTTCTGGGCTATCGTTGACCTTTTTCTCTTTCACAGAAATTTTAGAATCACCTTTTCCACTTTCTCACAAAATCCATTTGGATTTTGATAGGCATCACATTGAATCTATACATAAATCTAAAAACACTTGGCATCTTAAATCACTGAGTCTTCTATGCAAGAAAGTATATCTCTCCCTTCATCTAGATCGTCTTTAATGATGTTCAGTAGCATTTAGTAATTTTCTCCATAAAGGAGTTTATACTCCTTAGAATTTTATACTTTGTGTTGCCATTGTAAAAAGACAACTAACTGATTGTTGCTGGTGAACAGAAATGCATTTGACATTTCTATGTTAACACCATATCCAGTCACTTTGCAAAATAATTTATTTGTAGACTCTTTTAGAATTAATTGGCATCAATAATGATCTTTTGTTCTTACGCCTTCATCATTATTATTTTCTTTTTCTTATGTTACTATATTTGCCGGAATATCCAGTGTTTTCAGGGGCTATCTGACTTCTCTGTTTTCTTCCTGATCCTAAAAGGAATACTTTCATCATTTCATCATAAAATATATTCGCTGTATGTTTTTGTCGCTGCCCATATACAATTAAGGAAGTTCATTTCTATAGTAAGTTTTTAAAAAAAAATCAGTTTAGCTGTCATTTTGAAGATTCTTATATGTGGCTCCTTCTTTTTGTGTGTATTTTTAAAATCTGTAATAGCACTATTGAGGTATAATTGACATACAATAAACTGCACATATTTGAGATGTACAGTTTGATCGATTTTGACATATATATACACATCTGTGAACCGACACCACAATCAAGATGATGAACATATCCATGACCCCCGCCCCCCAGATTTTCTGTTGGCACTTTGTGAATTCTCTCTTGAAACCATCCCTGCCCATCCCCACACTCCTGTCCCCAAGTACCCACTGCTTTTTATCATATAGATTAGCTTGCATTTTCCAGAAATTTACATAAATGTAATCACAAACAGTTTGTATTTCTTATAGTCTGTCTTCTTTTACCCAGTACCATTATTTTGAGGTCTGTGCATGTGTGTCTACAGTATACTTTTTTTGACTGTTGAGTAGTATTCCACAGTGTGATTAGGAAATTTTTTTTTTTACTCGTCTGGGACAATGACCAATCCTGTGTGTGCCTTAGAAATCATGTCCTGTAATCCTTTCAGGTGGTTCTTTCCTCAGCCTCGGGTAGTTTCCTCCCATGCGTTCACGTTGCAGAAAGCTGGAAAGGGACCGCAAAGCTTCACAGTTCTCCTTCCGTGTGGTTCTCCCCTCTCCAGCCCTGTGCCATCTGGCCACCTCGGTTTCCCCCTTCCAGTTCCATCTCCACAACTCAGGCCTCCCTCTGCTCCCAGCCAGTCATCCCTCGTGCACACAACCCGGAAACGCTCTCTGGGCAGTGGAGCGGAGCAGTTGTGGGCCTGGCTTGTTTGCCATCTCTCAGAAATCACTATCTACTGCTGCCCGATGTCCAAACTCCTGAACAATGGTTGTTTCATGTATTTTTCTCTCTTCTTTCTTTCTTTTTTTAGTTGTTTCAGGTAGAAGGATAAACCTGGTCCTTCTTGTGCCATCATGGTCAGAAGTGAAAGTCCTGAATGATATCCTTATGTGCTTTGTGACTTTCAACTGTGAGCTGTGGATTTTCCTGATAACTTCAGGGATTATTCTTTGAGGCTTAATTTGGGGCTTATTTCCTGCAGACAGGCTATGTGTTTGCTTTTGTCAATGACTTGGAAACACTATCACTTTAAAATTAAATTCTTCACGTGAGTTCTGCAAAGGAGTGTGTAGCTATAAATTCTCAGGCAGGATTCCCCCACCCCACCCTCCACTCCACCCCCGACTCGGCACCACTGTTAAGGAGGAGAGCTTTCCTTCTTTTTTCTTTTTTAAGTAGGGGTCTCACTCTGCTCTCCAGACTGGAGAGTAGTGGCACGATCATGGCTTACCGTAGCTTCCACCTTTGAGGCTTAGGCAGTCCTTCCATCTCAACCTTCAAGTAGCTGAGACTACAGGCATGTGCCATCATGCTTGGCTAACTTTTTAAATTTTTTTGTAGAGACAAGGTCTCACTATGTTGTCCAGGCTGGTCTCAAACTCCTGGACTCAAGCAATCCTCCTGCCTCAGCCTCCCAAAGTGCTGGGATTACAAGTGTGAGCCACCGTATCCAGACAAAGTCTCCAGTTTTTAATCTGGCATAACGCTGCCCAGAATGACTCATCTCCCAACCTTCCTTGCATTCAAATGGGGCCATATGACCAAGCGATGGCCAGGGATGCGGAAATGTCATACAGGACTTCCAGGAAGACTGCTGAGGAGAACTGACTCAGCTGGGAAGAGCCCCTGTCTGTGCTTCTCTCTCATTTGCTGTTCTGCAATGTGGACATCACGACTGGACCTTCAGCACCCCTTGGAAGAATACAGGGTCGAGGCAACCCTGTAATAATATCTGAAGCTGCATTATTCCTGCTGGAAATGCAGCACAGTCTTCCAGGGCACTTCCTCTTCTGCAGCCGCTGGGCTTTGAACAAGGAGGTATAAATATGAAAATCAGGGTCACTGTCCTAGGAACTCATAGCCAAATGCAGGAGACAGGCAAGTCTTCTAGGCCAGGGCTGTAGCTCCTAGAACAGGGCAATGGCTGGGACTACAGCATGAGGACGGACTGGTCCCTACCAACCCCACAGAACCATAGCAGCCAGTCTAGCACCATCATAGCTCGCTGCAGCCTCAACCTCCTGGGCTCAAGCGATCCTCTTGCCTTAGCATCCTGAGTTGCTAAGACTAAAGGTGCATGCCACCACACCTACTTTTTTTTTTTTTTAATAGAGACGAGAT
>CAUYQG010200931.1:0-17304 GCA_963574415.1 Tarsius wallacei | reverse complement strand
CACTTCAAAGACCTACAGCTCTTTGAACAAAGAAGACTTGATCTTCCCCAAGGCCAAGTGATGTCAAGCACTCCTGTACTGTTACCCTGATGGGATTCACTTGATAACTTTCTTTTCCAAGGAAGTAACACAGCACTTCTGAGTCTCTCATCTTGGCTTTGTCAGTCTCTTTTTGTGTCTCAGACATCTGTGACCATGTAGAGTCTTTGTCCATAATCTGGAACCAACTGAAAGAACAATGTACTGATTTTATTTGCTCTTTTCCGGCAAAAGGGATGGTAGGACCTGAAACAAAGAATAAATGTTCAATAATATTAGACAAAATTTTTTTAATTTTAAAGATATGGGATACAATTCATGATCAGGTATACAAACGTCGATTTTGCAGGTACCCATGTTGATGAGGTGTGCCCCTCCCTTCCCTAGCAGTTTCCCTCAACTGCCAATCCCACCCTCCCTTAGCAGTTTCCCACTACTGCTAATCCCTTTCTTATAGTACTATAATTGTTCAAGGTCTGTTTATGAGTGAGAACATATGGTACTCTGTTCTTTGTTTCTGTGATAGATCACTGAGTATGATCAACTTTAAATCCATCCAAGTGGCTGCAATGTCCATATGTTTGTTCTTCTTAATGACTGTGTAATATTCCATTGTGTATAGGTACCACATTTTTTTTTAATCCACTTCAGCTTTGATGGGCAGCATGGTTGGTTCCATGTTTTTGCTATTGTGAATAGAGCTGCAGCAAACATACATGTGCAGGTATCTTTTTTGTAGAATGATTTGAGTTCCTCCGGGTATATTCCCAATAGGGGAATTGCTGGGTCAGATGGAAGGTCAATTTCTGGTTCTTTCAGAGATTGCCACACTGTTTTCCAAAGAGGTTGCACTAATTTGCATTCCTTCCAGCGGTGTAGAAGCATTCCTTCTTCTCCGCATCCTCGCCAGCATCTGTTGTTTGTTTTATTGATGATGACCGTTCTTACTGGGGTTAGGTGGTATCTGAATGTGGTTTTAATTTGCATTTCTCTGATGATGAGTGAGGCTGAGCATTTTTTCATGTGTCTGTTGGCTGCCCATATACCTTCTTTTGAGAAGTGTCTATTCTTGTCTTTTGCCCACTTTTTAATGGGACTGTTTTTTTCCTTTTGGCACAGTTGAGTTCCTTGTAGGTCCTAGATGTTAGGCCTTTGTCAGATATACAGTTGGCAAATATTTTTTCCCATTCTGTGGGCTGTCTCCCTGCTCTCTTGATGGTTTCTTTGACTTTGCAGAAGCTTGTCAGTTTGATGAGGTCCCACTTGTCTATCTTATCTCTTATGGTACGGGCACCTGGGGTTTTGATCAGGAATTAGTTGTCAGTTCCAATTTCCATAAGGGTGTCTCCTGCATTTTCTAAGGTTTTTAGAGTTTGAGGTTTTACATTTTGGTCTTTGATCCACTTAGAGTTAATTTTTGTGTAATGGTGATAGGTAGGAGTCCTGTTTTAATCTTCTGCATGTGATCAGCCAGTTTTCCCAGCACCATTTACTGAATAGGTTTTCCTCTCCCTGTGGTTGTTGTTGGAGGTTGTTGTTGGAGGCTTTGTCAAAGATGAACTGGTTGAGAAATTGAAACTTTTGCTTCCAGAATCTCTATCCTGTTCCATTGGTCCATATGCTTGTTCTCGTACCAATACCAGGCTGTTTTGATTACTGTAGTGTTATAGTAAAGTTTAAAGTCTGGAAGTGTGATACCTCCTGCTATGTTTTTTTTTTTTGCTAAGGATTGTTTTGGCTGTTCATGGTTGTTTATGTTTCTGTATTGAATTTCTGTATTGTCATTTCCAGGTCTGAGAAGAATGATGCTGGTAATTTAATGGGTATTGTGTTGAATCTGTAGATTGCCTTTGGTAGGATGGACATTTTAACAATGGTGATTCTTTCTATCCATGAGCATGGAAATATATTTCCCTTTGTTTATGTCTTCTTGGATTTCTTTGAACAACGCTTTGTAGTTCTCGTTGTAAAGTTCTTTCACTTCTCTGGTTAGGAAGATGTCAAGGTATTTCATATTTTTTTGTGGCTATTGTGAATGGATTGTGCTTTTTATTTGGGTCTCTGCCTGCTTGTTGTTGGTGTATAGGAATGCAACTGTCTTTTGCAGATTTATTTTGTCCCCTGAGACTTTGCTAAAGTTCTTTATTAGTGCAAGGAGGTTTTTGACAGATTCTCTTGGATTTCAAGGTATAGGATCATATCGTCAATAAAGGGATAACTTGACTTCCTCTTTTCCTATTTGGATACCCCTGATTTCCTTCTCTTGTCTGATTGCCCTAGCTAGAACTTTCGACACAATGTTGAACAAGAGGGGTGAGAGTGGCAGCCTTGTCTTATTCCAGTTTTCAGGGGAAATGTTTCCAGTTTCTGTCCATTTAGCAATATGTTTGCTGTGGGTTTATCATAGATGGCACTTGCTATTTTGAGGTATGTTCCCTTTATACCTGGGTGTTTGAGGGTTTTTAACAAGAAGCAATGCTGGATTTTATCAAAAGCTTTTTCTGCATCTAATGAGATAATCATGTGGTTCTTGTTTCTACATCTGTTGATTATTTAATAACATTTATGGTCTTGTGAATGTTGAACCAGCCCTGCATTCTGGAGATGAAGTTTACTTGGTCATGGTAGATGATTTTTGAGATGTGTTTTTGGATCCGATTTGCTAGAATCTTGTTGAGGATTTTTGCATCTATGTTCATAAGGGATATTGGCCTGTAGTTCTTTTTTTTATTGGATCTTTACTTGGTTTTGGTATCAGCATGATGTTAGCTTCGTAAAATGATTTGGGGAGAATTTCGTCTTTCTTAATTGCCTGAAATACTTTCAATGGGATTGGTATCATTTCCTCCTTGTATGTTTTATAAAATTCTGCTGGAAAGCCATCCGATCCAGGGCTTTTTTTTTTTGTAGGTAGTTTTTGCATGACAGAGTCAATTTTCTGGGATGTTATTGGTCTATTTAGTGTCTCAATGTCTTCTTGTTTCAACCTGGGGAGCTTGTGTGATGTCAGAAAGTCCTCCATCTCATTTACGTTATCAAGTATGTTCCCATATAATTATTAGACAAATTTCAAGATACTTTTAAATTTATTCTGGGTCTAGAGAGCTGCTCTCTTGTCACTTTCACCTTGGTCCTAAGAAAACTATTTTATTCTATGTGTCGTGATGATTTCACCTTCTCTAATTCCTAATTGCCACTGATCGTTTGACTCAGTCCTGGAACAGCCAATAGATACTCTAAGTAGAATTCTGGCTTCTGAGCTGAATATCAACAATGTAAGTTGGTAAATGCTCTGAACACTGAATTGTTGAGCTAATATTGGAAAGAGATTGGAGCACTTCTTGGACCAAAAGAAAAAAATTCTTAAACTCTAACAATAGCAAGTGTATATTGATTTTGTACTGAATGCCAGGAACTAAACATTTTACATGCATTACATCGATTAGTCTTCAGAGTTATCCCTATGAAGTAGATTCTATTATTATCTCCATTTTATAGATTGGAAAAATTGAGATTAAGTGACACAATTACACAAGGTCTCCTAGAACTCGGACAGGATTTAAGTCTGTCTGATGCTGAAGTTTATGCTCTTAACCACTGCACTATATTTCCTCCTGAAATGCTGATAAAGCTATTTTTGGCTTAGCCTCTTTTCTGGGGCCACTTTTATCTATCAGCACATCTAACAGGTCTGAGTGTAAAATAATTCTTGCAGAACTTAATCACACGAGGAGGTTATACATTCAGGATATTGAATAAGCATCTAGCTACGGGAAGGTATTTAGCTCTCTGGAGTCTCTGTAGAGCCATCTGGCTTTGAATCAATGCTCTTGGGAGACTCAGACTTCTCCAATGTTGTCCAACCCTTTGTAACATAATCCCTTCATCTAGAGTGGGGAAAAGGGGTCTGTATTGGGAGGGGTTTTCTTCTATCAACTTTGTAGCTGATTATCTTATGTTAATCTGATTCCCAAGAGAATACAATCTTCAATTTTGTAGATATTGTCAGGATTTTAGCATTAATCACTTGGAGCTTTTGTGAACATAGCACTTGGACCAGGATAAAAAGCGTTATTTTATGTGGAGTCTGAATTTCTTTTTCCTGTTCTGTCTTTCTTTCAAAGTTCTCTACAATTAGCAAGGTGACCTCTTTCTACCTTTCTTACAGCAGTAGGGTTCCAGTGTTTGTTTTTGCACATGGACCTGGCTACTACATGAGTTACTTGGTATATTTATTTTATTTTGTTTCTTGTAGTAATTTGTTTTATTTTTCCTGTGTCATATATAAATTGGATTGTCACACATCAAACTCATACAAAACTGAAGGTCTGTTTTCCTTTATTTTTAATTTCCTTTATGGGTTTCCAGTCCCACTCAGAAGAAGAAAATGTTATTTTGTCATTACTGACAACTGAAAAATCTCTTTTGGGTAATATTCCCATTTAAGTATTATCTTCTCAGTACTAGTCCCAGTTCTTTTTACGAGTTTTTTTTTAAAAATATATATTTCTCATCCTACGTTTAATTTAATAACAGCATAAAGGGCAACTCTCTTTGATACTTTATATTATTTTGTGATTCCCTTTCCTCAATTTATTCTAAAAATACTTATATGTTACTGCTTCAGAGAAGTAAATATGCCATGATTAGACAGATCTCAAATATAAATTTCATAACAGGTCTTCTGTTTTATTATTCCATGACATCAGCAAAGCTTTGCCTCATACCCAGCATGTAATATATAACCTATGAGAAATTACCCCTGTCAATGCTCCCTCACTTTTTCTTCCCTTCTCTCTGCCCTTTCCCCCGCCAAATAGGCATTCTCCACATATTAGCTTAAAAATGAAAGCCTAGGGGAATTTTCCTGTAAGCAATCTATAAATAGGGGTAAATTTTTCATCCTAGTCACTTTAGTTATAGCTCATAGAAGCCTGCAATGCTCAACAAACTATCCTACAGCCTATTTTTTATGGGCTGAAAGCTTAGAGTGTTCCAATTTCAGACAGAACATTGAAGCCCAGGATCACAACTCTTATGAAGATTCTGCCGCTGTGTAGCCTCAGAGGCCATGGGTAGTGGAGTCTGCAACTGTCCGGATAAACCAGGTTATGCTGTGAAAACCCAAAGCAAGCGAGCAAACAAACAAACAGAAGAGTTCAAGGCATAATACAGCAAAGGCTTATTTCTTGTTAATGCCACATGGCCATTGTAGGCCATCTAGGCTCTGTTCACTGCATCCTCTCAGGGATCTTAGATCACAAAGTAGCCACCTTCTTGAATAATGCTACACACATCCCAGAGAAAAGAGCATGGCTTCTCATGCATGGGACTCCCTAAGCTTCTAATAGAGCTGACTCTCACATTTCAAATTTATGGGAAAGAATGCTGTGCTGTTTGTGTGTTTGGGAGAAGAACCAGGAATGCTTGGAAAACCATGCAGCTACATTGGTGATAGGATGTATCGTTTTCCCCCCAGATGTGTTAATTTAACATCTACTATTATGTCAATTTTACAAGGAGGATAGACAGAGAGAAAATGACCGCTGCCAAATTTTGGGTCTGCACTCACTTGTGGCTGATAAGTTGGACTGAATCACTGGTAAATTACAAAAGGTTATTTTGGGCCTCTTACCTGAGAGTCTTTTCAGGAAGAGGCTGAGACTCCTTCTCCGTGACCACTAGATCCACCGCTTGTTTTGTCTCACTTTATGGGGACAACAGGGAAGGAAATCCAAAGCCAATTAAAATGATGCCAAAGAATTTTTTTCTTCCTACTACCCAGGCTAGAGTCAATAGAAGCTCCTACTGTTGGTAGGAAACCCCAACCACGCAGGGGCAGCCCCTGGTTTATCCAAACATTCCTAGATGGATGCATGAGAAAGACAATCCAAAGGGGGTAAGAATCCAAAAAAAGTATGGCGCAAATCATGATTTTAACCCTGTTTGCTGTAACTCTGAAAGTGTCCAAATATGGTCTTGTGGAAAAGATCTCTGCATTGGAAAAACTTTTAAGGGGGCCACAACTGGGTCTGGTCTGGAACATTTGACCTCACAGAATTACAAACACTGTTATTAAGGGAAGTAAACACTTGAGGGTTCATTCTGAGCCTTGAGATCTAGACTCAGTTCCACAAACAACATCTAAACCCACATCAACTCTATTCTAACCTGGGTGAGGAGTATACAAATTGGAGGGCAAATGATTCAGTTCCAGGCTGCTCTTTAAGAGAAGGGGATTCTGAGAAAGCCCTCATCCAGGCCTCTGTGTTGTTTGTGGCTAGCAATATCCTTTTTGAGTAGGGCGCCATGGAGCTATTTTCTCCTGGAGGACTTCCTTGCCACAACACCATGCTCCTTATTCTTAGATTCTTTGGGTCAGGGATGCTGATGGCTGTGACAGCAGTTGTGATGACGCAAAGTCCTTTCTTCCTATCGTAACCGAGTCCAAACTCGTTTTGCTCACCTCACTGCAGCCAGTAAGTCAAGAGACAAGGAGTTGGAGCAAAGATGGCAACTTTATTTCGAAGAGCCAGCAAACTGATAAGATGACAGACTAATACCTTAAAAACCCAAGTAAGCCAGTATATATTTCAGTCTCTTTTTGTGTTAAGGGCAGGAGGAAGAGAAGAGGGTTGAGACCAAGAGGCGATCAATGACCACAGGCATCTGGGCACCAAAGAAGTTCCAAGGAGGTTGGACAGCTTCTTTGTCCTTGGTTAGGTCACAATGTAGCTGTAAGTCCTTGACAAAACATAGTTAATTGTTTACGTAATTCCCTATTAATCTCAGAGCTCGTTTCGATAACCATGTGATTGCTGTTTTTGTGTTTTATCTCAGCACTCTGAAGATTATTGTAGCCTACATTGTGAAGGGGTAAAGTCCACTTAAACAAAAATGGAGTTAGTTAGCTATGATAGTTCTTTTGCTGTTTCACTGTTAGACTAGGACCTTGCTGGACCTTCAGGGCTATCCTACCACAGAATATGTAGTGTTTACTCTGAATAGCACTCTAATTTCCTTCCAACGAAATCTTGTATTTCTTACCACTTTTTTACATAATATACTGCATATTCAATTTTGCTTTGACTTCTAAAGGCTTTTTTTTTTCTCACCTCTTTCGCCAGTTGCTGTTTGGCCTCTGACAACAATCCAGCACCGAATGAGAACACAGTAGATACACTGACTGGTTGGCACACTTCCTCCCTCTGTTGCTTCAGTGTTGCTGCCCAGCTAGTCAGGGCAGGAAAAGGCAGGGGAGGAATGTGGAGGTGACTGCAGGGAGGGAAGTGACGTTGATGGGTTCAGAGCATCATTTTAGCTGCATGCTACAGAATATGCAGCTAAGAGTGGCTTAATCATAAAGGGTTCTTTAACCTTCCCGAGGTACATTCCGTGGTGTAACCATGTGCTCAGACAAACAGGTCTTTTCATTGTCCAGCTCTGTCATTCTTGGTGGGTGGATGGCATGTCTCCTTAGGGTCACAGCCTGGTTACCATAGCTCCAAATATGAACTACATCCTCATAAAGACGATCCAAAGGCAGGGAGGGGCAAGTCTTCCTGTGTGTACCGTCTAAAGAGTAAGGAAAATATCCTCAGAGGCCTGCTGTAGTCTTAGATTTCTTTTGCCAAAGTACTTAACGTATCCACGTGCCTGCAAATCGCAACAAAGGGAATGGAGGTACCACAACTGATATTCATTCCCCCGGGGCTGGGAAGTAGTGATCTTTCTTGAGCACAGGGGAAGTTGACTAGCCAAAGAGAACTGGGGTTCTGCCAGCAAGAAATATGTGGAGGGACAGATACCACATTTGGCAACCAAAAATATCTGCCTCCAAATTAAGACTCAGAGAGGTCATGTGGTTCCTTTTGATTATGTGGGCAGTTGTGGCACAGACAGATGAAGAACACCGGCCTCCTGTTCCCTCAGCCCTGTGACTTTTCTCCTATGTCTTTTTCTCTTCTATAAAAAGGTGCTGGGATAGAGAGTGCTTGCCTGAGTTCTATGGTGATGAGCATTAGACTAATAATTAAAAAATGAAAACTTGCATAAGAGATTACATCCATGTGGGACAACGAAACAATGACTTAAATAGCCACGGCTCAATTTCACAGATGCTGATGCCTGGATACCGGGAAGACTGCTGACTTATGACACTGCTCTGCTGGGCTGGTTCCCTGCCCCAGCTCTGACAGCTGGTACACGTCGTCTCATCCTTTTCCTCGTGCTTGCTGCCTCTGATGTATGTCCCCTGCAGGAAAGTGAGGGGGAAAATTTCCTCCTGGGGACTTGTGCGGCACACCAGTCATCCAGTCCTTGTGCCCCAATATTTCTCCAGAGCTGACACATGCAGTTCTTTCCCTTCTTGGAAACACATTCCCCCTCATTGGACTTGACTCAGAAAAAAAGCTGGGGCTGCTCTGGGCTCGAGAATTCCCCATCAGAGCAGCTTGATATTCCTTCTCTGCCTTTGGCCTTCTAGAAGCTTGCGAGTGTATTTTCATCTGCTTTCACAAAAGAGAGAAGACAGGCCAAGCACCCACTCTTTGGTGGGCACTGGGTCATCAGCCACCATCCGATTAAGCAAATGGGGCAAACAAGATTCACGAGAGAAGAGAGCCTGCAGTTCAGGCTGCCACCGCTGAGTTCTGAGTTCTGAGTCAGCTTTATTTCCTCCCATACCTCTCTCAGGTGATCCCTGGGCCAAGGACACGGCAGGAGGAACAAAGGCATGCAGTTGAGAACAGAAAGTGAATGCGCTGGAAGCAGGCTGACATTTGCTTTTTAATTATCTCCTTTTGGCTTCTGCAGATGAAATCTTTTTCATAGCAAAGAGCCAGGAAGAAAACAAAATGTCCTTTCTCGTTTCTATAGGGCTAACCATGGCTGTATGTTAACCTTTTGCACTGATGAAGATAAATGTCATTTCTGTTCAGGATGCTTTTACGTTGGATTTGAATTCAGCAGCCCAGCTTTTGACAAACTTGTATTCAGTTCCTCTGAGTTGTGCCCCCTTTGCCACCTCAGATAATCAGAGAGGAGGTGAACAGATGTAGTCCCCTAGCATGAGTCTGACCAAGATGAATGTGGGCTCTTGGGCTGGGGTGCTTATTCCTGTCTCCTGGGGGGAGGGGGCGGTCCTCAGGCACCACCACAAAGGTCTTTGTGCTCGTAAATAGCTGTAAGGCAAACCATGCAACATAGCAGGACCAATCATAAATGTGACAATAATTCAGAGTAGGGTTGTCTTCCCGCTGAGGTTATCATGAAGAGCTTTGTGGAGAAAATTGATTATCGGATTGAGGAAGTAATAATGTTTAAAATATAATCAGATCTATGTTCTTTGGGATGGGGGTTAAAAATGAATAATTCAGACATCTTAATCAATTTTTTAAAATGTACAGGAAACTTATTTTTGATTCATTAAAACAACATCAGCCTCTAAGTCACTCCACTGAATTATTTGAGGGGTGGCAGCGTTGGTCCCGGTGCTGGGCATATATGCAAGGCAAGGGTGCTCAGCGGCGTTTCTTTTGCTGAAAGAAAGGATCTCCTCCTGGAGAAGTTTTAAATCTAAAATTCTGAGAACCACTGCTCTAAGGAAACAGAGCCTAAGATGAACGTTTTTTTCCTAGGCATCCCTTTGTCTCCTCTCCACCACCACCAACCTGCTAGAAACACCTGTGGGTTCTTCCTGAAGCAAATCCTAAAATGAGTTTATTTTTTTATAAACTTTTAGATTTCTGGAAATAAGATGTTTCCCTCCCCTTTTCTTTTTTCCTGAAAGCAGAGACTTGCAGCAATTGGGCAGCCCGTAACCGGAGCAGCCGGGACCACAGAGATAAAGGGTGTGAAGACGTCACTTTACTCTTCCTGCTCTCAGAGAGAAGGTGTACCTGCCTCTCCCCACCCCAGTTTATCCTTCATGGAGGCAGAGAAATAGATCAGTCCACTAGGAAACAGTCCATTCATGTGGACTCTGAGTTTACTTACAATTTCATGGAAAGAGGTCTCTGCCGGTGTCAGTAACTTGATTTTTTTTTTCTTTTCATGAAGGAGTAAGGAAGGTGACTAAAGATGACCTTGCTCCTGTGTCTTCTTCCTTTTAAGAACGTCTAACAAGTTTTGGGGGGAACATTATGTCTCTGTCATTGATGATTTATCTCCCACCCCACATAACATACACTCCTGTGTAAAAGGAGCAAACTAAAACGTGGCAGCAGAGAACAAAGAAGCAGAGAGGCAAAGGTCAACGGGGCTGATCACTCAGGAGCTGAAATCCCAGCTTGGCTTCCCTCCTCCCGGACTCATGCAATTTGTACTCAGCATCCTTTGCTCTCCAGCTTCCTCTGCTGTCTCCCAGGGGAAGTTTACAGTTGCAGACACTTTCCTTGAAGGGCAGCTACGCTGTAGCAATCTGCTTAGGGGGAGGAAATTAGCAGGACACGCGGTCACAGGAGCCTCATTCTGGGTGGAACCTGGAGAGGTGGTGGGTCTCCAGGACGCCTTCAGATGGGTCACGGATAAATCAGGCCAGGCAACTGATCTCTCTGGGAATCATAGAGGACTTTTATTAGGGACGGAGATTGTGTTTTTGATGACACTTGCAGAGAGAATAGTTCATATTCTGAGAAGAGTATTACAGATGGATTTCTTCATTCATGTCCTGAGGTCAGGGCAGACACGATTTCTGCAGAGGGTGGCCCAGCTGATCAACATTCTCCTCTCCAGAGGCTCCAAGGTCATTATAGAATAAACGGGAGAGTGAGTCTCTAGACGACCAGCCTTGGATAAAAGCTCAGACTCCTCCTGGGAGGGTGGGCTAAGTGTCCCTCTGCCCGTCACTCATCTTCACCGTTGTCTTGTCCTTTTCGCATCCTCTTAGCCCTTCCTTCCTTCTCGGCTTGCAGAGATTCCTGTCACACCAACCCCCCCCCCACTCCCCCTCCCCCCATCCACAAAGGAATTAAGTTTACTATCCTTTCTGGGGAAGGCACTGATTTTTCACTGGAAATATAAGGATATCCATCGCTACTCCCTGCAGTGGAATTACTGCACTTCTAAAATTATCTTGACTCAGATTGAGTCTTTTCCAGTCCTTCACAACTGAACCTTGGTGAATTCTGCTTAAAAATAACCCATGAGAGAAATACCACATCAAAACATTCTCCGGTTAAGATAGTAATGCCCCAAATATCATACAAGGTGCCTTCAGAGGAAAATCCATCTGTGCATCAAAGTTGACAGTGCTTTGAATTATTTATGACAATTCGGTTACATAAACATTTACAAATGTAGCAATGACAATGGATTAGTGATGCTTAATGAAAGAAGAATCGTCATAGGCTGGAGATGTCTTTATTGTAAATCTCTTCTAGAACAAGTGCATGAATCTTTCTTCTGATGTTTCTCTGTCGCTCTTATAGCTTGAATCCCGTACTCAGAGTAAGATGACCCGAATGTGCTCAAAGCATAGCCTGTCATGTTTTTCTTCACTCTTGTCCTGGTACAATCGTGCATGTTGTATAAGTGTAACCTTGCTTATTAAATAAGGTCCTAAGTTTGAGGATTTTTTCGTAAGGTATCAGTCTATAAAGGTCCTACTGTTTTATAAGACCAATTTAAAAGGCTAAATTGCAGAGAGCTTGGTATTATTGATGTTGCTACTTGTTTGTGTCTGCAATACAAAACAATACTGACACAAGGAATAGAAAGCCCCCCAGGAGCCTAGAGTCAATGAAAGAAAACCTAGGCATTCACAGCATTCAAGTTCCTCCAACTGCCCACCATTCTCACCTCTGGTTACAAGAATCCAGTGACTTCAAGTCACCGGACATACGGATTAGGGTGTTTTTTTTTTTGAGTTGGAGTTTTGGTCTTTTGCCCAGGCTGGAGTACAGTGGCATGCTCTGGGCCACTGCAGCCTTGACCTGCTGGGCTCAGGCAATCCTTCCGTCTCAGCCTTCCAAGTAGCTGGAACCACAGGCACATGTCACCTTGCCCCACTAATTGTTTTATTTACTGTAGAGATGAGGTCTTGCCAAGTTGCCCAGGCTGGTCTTGAACCCCTGGACTTAGGCAATCCTCTCGCCTTCGCCTCCCAAAGTGATGGGATTGCAGATGTGAGCCACCATGCTCAGCTAGGGTATTTTTAAAAAATGCCTGCACACCCTAAGATTTCTCTCTTGTTTATCTCATTATGATATTTGAATATGTGTTCTAATTCTTCCCAGCCAAGCACTCAGTTAAGTATTCTCATAGTCAGAGGTCTATGAGAACTTTATTTGCTAGGAATTCCCTGAGACACAACCATGGCCAACCAGGCACATCCGTCTTTGAGAGACCTGGGGATGGGAAACAAAATGTGGACTGATAGAAAAAAAAAAAAAGAAAGAGAAAAACAGAATGTAGAAAGTCAGTATGCTTTTACTCACCAAATTCCCTTACTGCCTCCTAAAGCTTAGAGCTTTGCACACAAGTAGAACAGAATTTTGAGTTAGTTGGTGTCAAATTTCAAGAGGAAAGGTGATTTGGAGGACTGCTATCTCTAATGTTATGTTAAATTTGCGACCATGCATAAGATCTTGTGATGCATAACCAGTCAGGTGTTGGAAAAAAATGGAAGTATAAATAGATTTGATGGCCAATTATAATGGGAAAACAGGGTGATGGCAGAGTTTTAATGCATAAGAAAGGGATTATTCCATAAGTGAAGGTGATAAACAAATGACAAACTCTGAATCAATAATAAAAAAAATGAAAAACCGACGATTAAGAAGATGAAGATAAAATCCCTGATAGGAAAATTAGACAAAAAGTATGAACTGACAATCCACAACAGAAATAACAAATGCCTAAATATAGAAGTTAAACAAGATATGATAATTTTTACTATGATTTTATGGGAAGGTTTTTATTTTAGCTTTTATAGATGCTGCCCAGTATCGATGAGCATATTAAAAAAAGATAAACTAATTTTGTAGTGATGAGAATATGCATTTGTACAATTTTCTTGGAGGGTAATTAGTTTCCATCACCAACTTAAATAATGCTCCATTCATATTTTTTAACGACGCAATTCAACTTCCAGAAATAAAGTCCCATAAAATAATTAAAGTAGCACACAGAGATTTAATATGTTAATTTCAGTATAGAATCATGAAATATTAAAAACAAGTATCTATAAGAAGTTGGATTCAGATTGAGGAGGTTTTACTTTGATATTAAAATAAGGGACCTAGGAGTGAGTCGGTTCTACTTTGTCCCATCATGTCTCCTCTCTAAAAATACTCAAAGAAAATATATTTTCACAAATAAGAGAAGAAAATTATCAGTACAAAGCAAGATTCTGACTCTGAACTTCAGATGGTCTGGGATATGTAGAAACACTTTGTTTTACCAGATAAGCTTGAATGACCTAGAGGAGCAAAGTGGTATTGTCTGTCTTTTTCCTTCAGTGTTCTCATAACTATCTCCAGACTTATTACCGGAGGCTACCATCTTCAGATATTCAGAATCTTGTGTAACTCTTCCAGCACGGATTTTACTTGGGAGAAATGGAGAATTAGTAGGCTTGAGGAAAACATCTGGATTTCCCGCCATTTCAAAAGAAGCTGTGTCTTCAAAGAAAGAATGGAGAGTAGAAACGATGACCATGAGCAATTTCAATTTTTAGCCCTTTGAAACTTCACCACCAGAAAAATACAGCCTTAATCTATGTTCTTAAACTTGAACAAATACTCTTCTCTAACAGATATTTCTTGACTGTTTTCTGCATCATTCTTGAGAAGATGACGGATGAGAAAAAAGAAGACAGCTGAAAATTACAGTGGAGGCCAAAACTGTCTACCAATTTCATGTATTTACATGGTGTCATAAGATAAAGGTATCTAAAACCATGAATAAAAAGAATGTCATGAGAAAAGGTGAAGTTTTGTGAATAAAACTAGCCATAATAACATAGAGCTTAATGGTGTAAGAATTATACATGTTTATGGAAAAAACACCATATATGATAATGATGGGGTATCTCAAAGTAGTAAGATTAGAGAGAGTCAAATTTACTTCTTTCAATGCAAACTTTTTAAAATATAATGATTATGGGATATTTTAAATTACAAAGATCAATTTCCACTTCTAGCATGGTAGAGTAACTGGACTCAGTCTTTCCTGCCTGCCATAAATAATGAGGAAACTGAGCATAAATGTAAAAAGCAAATATTTGCAGACATTGGGATACAGGCAGCATAGGGCCGAGATTCTTGCGAGAAGTGGTAAAAACAACATGAAAAAGAAACCGTTCTTGTTTTTTGCTTAAAAGTGCTTTCTAACTGGGGTGGTATGGGAAAGGGGAACCCAAGCAAGGAGGGTGATATTCCAGAGCTGAAAAGACAGAGATTGGAGTTTGGGGAGCCTGAAGCAGCTGGAATATGTAAAAAATAATAATGACGGGGTAGAAGTCATGCAAAGAAAGATCTCCAGAAATCTGCAGTCATCCTTATGAAACCTAAGCTGAGTACCAAGGTGTGCAAGTCTAGAGTAAGAGTCCATGAGCTTAAAAGGTATAAGGTATGTTCAAGTCCTGATGACCACAGTGGAGATATCTCAGGGAACATTCAAGGCATTTTGTGGGTGGCTCGGAAGAATCATGCCTTCCTAGTAGAAATTAACTCAGCACAGCATGGAGGCTACTTTAGGCGTACCCTAACAAACCTTGAAAACAAGTCTCAGCCTAGTTGCAGTGACTCACACCTGTAATCTCAGCACTTTGGAAGGCCAGGGTGGGTGAATTGCTTGAGCCCAGGAGTCTGAGACCAGCCTGAGTCAACGTAGTAAGATCTTGTCTCTATCCTCCCCCACCAAAAAAAAAAAAAAAAAAAATTAGCCGGGCATGGTGGCATGCAATTGTAGTCCCAACTACTTGAAAGGGTGAGGCTGAAGGAGCACCACCTGAGCCCAGAAGGTGGAGGCTGCGGTGTGCCATAATTATACCACTGCACTCCACCTGGGCGACTGAGTGAGACTCCAACTTATAAAAAAAACTTGGAAAGGATCGAGCAAGTCCACATGTACCTTAACTAGGTACCAAAATAAACATTGACTATTTTTTTTTTTTTGAGTTGGAGCCTCACTCTTGTCACCCAGGCCAGAGTGCAGCGGCATGCTCATGGGCACTGCAGCCTCCACCTGCTGGACTTAGGCGATCCTTCTGCCTCAGCCTTCCAAGTAGCCGGAACTACAGATGCACGCCATCACGTCTGGCTAGTTTTTGTGATTTATTGTAGAGACGAGGTCTCACTAAGTTGCCCAGTCTGGTCTCGAACCCATGGACTCAGGCAATCCTCTCGCCTTGGCCTCCCAAAGTGCTGGGATTACAGGCTGAGCCACTGTGCCCGGCCACATTGACATATTTTAAGTAGAGACAGCAAAATCCAGATGTTTAATTAACATGCATAAATTCCAGCATTCAGAAAAGTATATTGATATGCAAAGAGGCAAGAATTGTGTCCAATAACCAAGAGAAAAATTAGTCAGTAGACCAAGAACCAATAGAATTAGCAGAAAAGGGATTTTAAAACAGCTAGAACACATATGTTCAAGAATTTAAAGGAAAGCACAAACATACTAAGGAGAGACAGAAAGATATAAAAATAATTTCTAGTGTTGAAAAATGTAATCTGTGAAATTAAAACTTCACTAGATTGGCATATCAGCAGATGAGGCATTGAAAAAGAAAACATCAAATAATTTGAAGGCAGCAAAATAAAATTACTGTAACTGAAACATAGAGATAATAAAAGGCTGGAAAAAGTTAAAAGAGACCCATTGATCTACGAAAAAAATCAAACTGTCTATCATCCATGTAATTATAATCTTAGAAGGAGAAGAAATGGGACAAGAAAGACAATCAACCACAGTTAGAGAAATATTATTGTATCCTAAGTAGGATAAACACAAAGAAAACCACACCAAGGCACATTATAATCAAACTGTTGCAAGCCGGTGATAAAACAAAAATTTGAAAAGCGGCTGGAGAAATTTACATTATTTTAAGCCACATTCCACTCCATCAGGGTAATAGCAACTAAAATTAATATAGATTTCTTGTCAGAAACAATGCAAGCTAGAAGACAATAGCAAAGTTGTATAGTAAGTAAAAATATTCTTCAAACATGGAGGTAAAATAAATACTTCTTTCAGACAAAAACGTAGAAGAAATTAATGCCAGCAGGTCAGCACCAAAAATGTTACAAGAAGTTCTTCAGAATGATAGAATGTGAAATCAGATGGAAACTTAGATCTACACAAAGGAATGAACACCCGGCAAATGCTGAATAAGTTAAACAATGTGACTATATTTTTATTGTTTTTACACAGTAAAAATATAATTGACAGCTTAAGGTATACATTATAGAAATGCAGATGTGATCTGATAATTTTCTATAGTGCTAATTGATTCCTTTATTTTTATTGTTTGTATATCTGCTGTAGTTTTTTCTTTTGTGGTTATCATGAGGCTTACATAAAACTTCTTATAGTTATGATAGGTTATTTTAAGCTGATAACAACTTTTGTTGCATACAAAAACTCTAGACCTTTACTCCTCCCCCCGCCCCCGTTTGTTTTAGATGTCACAATCTCCTGTAATAAAAGCAAGCTCGGCCACTAAAAACCAAATTCGGCAGACGAGAGATGGTGGAAGGAAAGTGACTTTATTCTAAAAGCTGGAAGGGAAATGACTAGACTCACGCCTCCAATAGACCATTTCAAATGCTGGTCTGCATGCAGGGGCTTAAAAAGGGAAACCAGGTGCAGGGAGCCTGCAGAAGTGACAATGGGTGCTGGTCTACGTGACTTGTTCTGGTGACCGTCTTGAGTTCTTGTCCCATCTGGTGTATAGGTTGATGCTATCCCAGAGTTGTAGATTAACCACAGCCTTGTGGAAATTTCCAGGTGGGGGAGAATCCTACTGCCGTCTGGTTTGTTTCAAGATTGGCCCCCAGAACTTCTAAGCAAGCACAGAATTAGATAAGTGAACAGAATGCAAGGAGGGTCTGGTGGGAAAAGGGAGGAAAGAAACCTCTTAAGCCTGATTCAAGGCTACATTTTAGGAGAGAGAGAGAGAGACAGAGAGAGAGAGAGAGAGAGGGAGGGAGGGAGGGAGGGAGAATAAAACTTAAAAAATGCATTTGAAAAGCATTTTTAAAGATATTTGGTAAACTTGACCTTGGAAGATGCAGTGATGTCAAAAAAAGATTGTCC